>JADLZN010000318.1:85000-187500 GCA_018155175.1 Sinocyclocheilus anophthalmus | reverse complement strand
AAACGCTTCTCAGATGACTGCGGCGTTCAGGCTCTGTAATCAATACCCTTAAAACTAGACAAAAATACAGCAGGCGTCACCGTGTCACCGTGTCACCGTGTCTCTCAGATCTCAACCTGCACCTGCCAAAGACCTTCTCACGGTATGTCTCTGTTGCTATGCGGTTGCTAGGGTGTCATGGGAAATTGCTAGGACGTTGCTAGGGTGTTCTGGCGGTTGTTACAGTGTCGGTAAGAGCAACATTTATTTGAAACAAACCTTTTGTAACACTATAAGGCCACATACACCGCATTTAAATACCGGAGTGAATCCCTTAAATTATAGTTTTGGGTATGAAACAGAACTCACTCTCGATACTCTGATGACTGACACCATCTTAGCAACATTTTGTCGTCTTGGTGTCCGCTATTTTTGACCGAAGTATTATTACAGTGAACAAAGATTTGCTATGTTTGGTGATTTTTACCTAAACCACCGTGAACAGAGCCTCATGTTCTGTTTATGTTTGGAAGGTTGCTTTGCAAAGTGTGCTCTTGAAGGGTTGCCATGTCCTCTTAATATAAGTAACACTTATTAATCGTCTTTGAGCTTGTTTTTTGGACTCGGCTCATAAAGTGTTCCATTTTGCAGAAATAATAAAGTAGACAGGTGCAAATCAAAATATTTTGTTCTGTGGCTTATTTACAAGAAAATGCATTTGGGTTTAAGTTTATTATAGACTGGTTGTTATTTGCCGTTTTTTATTGCAAGGTCTGGCAACACTGGCATTGCTTCCTTGCGTGATTTCTGATACGCATTTGAATTCGTCATTGACAGCTAGTTATTCAGTTCTTTCTGTACACATTGTGTTGAATTTATGTAAATGCGATTGTCACAACCTGAAATTTTCAGGAGTCAATTCGGTTGTAGAATGCAGTTGGGTGTCTACAAAACACGATTAATCACTAAAAGGTGAAATGACAACCACATTTCGGTGTGTACATGGCCTAAATGTCTTTACTGTCAAATTTGATCAATTGCATGTGTGTGAAATGTGATAGTTGGATTATCAAGCACTATGTGATTTAATGCTTTTAAGGTTTTGTGTACGACTTCACAGCACAATCATATAACAAATTCCATAAAGAACGGAGAGAGCAAACCCATCGCATATCGATATTATTCTGCCGCTTCATAACAGGATGACATCACCATCCCGGTCCAATCACATGCCAGTATTCTGCCGCTTCGAGTGACATCAGTGTGTCATAAACTAACGAGCCCTCAGAGCCCTAAAAGCCGTTGCGTTGTGCCGCGGCTCACACAGAGACGGCTGTCAGCAGCGTAACAGCTCTGAGTTACGGCATGCTATCATGCAATCAAACATTACGCCGGCTTTCCCTCTGCTGCTAGCAAGCTTGTAACTCTTTGGCTTTAGCTGTGGCTGGGAGTGCTGTCAGAATGTGACAGAAGAGATCACCTTCTCCGTCAGGTGAGGAGCTTAATTACTGTCCCCACACATCAAAACAAATGTCAGTTGAAAGTGCAGCACTCACAGCCGGGCCCAACAACACCCACTCATTGTTAGGCATCACATGTTGTTTAATAGAGCCTCTTTTTGCAGTTGTTGGCTGTGTCTGGTGTGCTGTCGTTATTTGTGGCTACCGTCAGCTGTCTCTTACAGGCCAAGACACTCTGTTTTATATATATATATATATATGTGTGCGATTTTTTTCCCCGCACTCGATATTTCAGCTATTTTAATGTGGCATGTATTTAGACACAATAGTCTTGCAATTGAAACTGACACTATGGTTTCAATAGGGTTTTTTTTATGTTTTTTAATTAAATGATGAAAATTATGAAATAAATTGATGAAAAATACACTTAAAAACAGTAACATTTTGAAATATTTTAGGCTATTTAAAGTAGCTGTTTTCTATGTGAATATATATTAAACTGTAATTTATTTCTGTGATCAAAGCTGTATTTTCAGCATAATTACTCAGTCTTCAGTGTCACATGAACTATCAGAAATCATTCTAATATTCTGATTTGCTGCTCAAGAAAAATTTCTGATTATCATCAATGCTGAAAAATGTGATGCATTTGATTTTTTCAGGGATTGATGAATAGCATGATCAGAACCGCATTTATTTTAAACAGAAATCTTTTGCAACATTAAAAAGGTCTTTACTCTCACTTTTTGATCAATTTAATGCATCCATGCCAAATAAAAGTATTAATTTTATTTCTTTTAAGTAGCTTTGAACAGTTGAGAGAAAATTTAGAAGGGATTCCCTTCGGTTCATTAGTGTTGAATGAATAGGCTTAAAAATTCAATCAGTGTGAAATGACAAAGAAGAATTGATTGAATAAAACTGGAATAAAAAGAAAAAACAAAGAGGTAATGCATCTGGTAAATAAAGTTTCTTCCACCATAAACAAAAACAAGTGAAAATTCCTAATAGTCCATTAATTAACTCAATACATAGGTCTATGTGTGGCGTTTGAGGCATGCATCTTTCGGTTGTTTGTTATTGAGGTTGATACCCAGGATGTGCAGGGGGCAGTATAATCTTAAAAACCAGACATCGGATCTGGTGACACGGACCTCACGCAAGATGGAAAATGGCATGCGTACAGATTATTACTGCCCCTGCAGTCCTGGGGATCAAGACAGAGCTATCCTCCCCCACCCCTTCCCTCTTCTTTCTCCCCTTCCACCTCTTCTCTTTCTCTTCCTTCTCCCCTTTTTTTTCTTCCTCCCCCCACTTCTGTTATTCGTTTACTGCTGCTCTTATTCCCTGGGAACTCACTCCCTGACCTTTATATATTTGTTACCGCGAGAAATTGACATTGAGAAGTCGGTGCTCTTCGCTCTGTTGGCCGCCGGTCTGCGCGGAGCGAGTAATAATTAGCAGCTCTTGGGCTGGTGATTTTTAATGTCTGTAATGCTGGAAGTGAAGGCTGGTTGTGTTTGTGTTACGTGACGCCACGCACATTTCTTGGCACCTTGCCTGGCCCCTTTGAGCTTCTGCGCATGTGAGAGGTGGAGTGGCTTGATTGAACGTGCGATGACTTAAGTGCAGCTCTTTGCATCTCATTAGCTGTTTTGCTTGAAAGGATCTGCTGAGATGTGAAGAATATGACCGCAGGGAGAACATCTCACACAAACCCAGCCGTCCGGAGGCCCACACAATCATCTCCTCTATATTTTAACCGCTTGTGTTTAATTGTGTGAGACCGGTGGGTTTATGAGCCGCTTCTGACCCCTGTTTTCTTCCGTCTCTTGGTGAATGATCTGTGAGATCTAGAGGGATTGTGGGTAAAGGTAAAGCTCGGCCTTACCGTCTCCATCAGAGTCTCAGATGAACTCTGGGCTTTTTGCTGTGATCTGACATAAACTAATCTGCTTCCAGTGAACTCGGGTTTTTAACATTTTTAGCTATTATAAGCATTAACTGCATAATTTCTGCGAAGCTGCTTTGAAACAATTGTGAAAAGAGCTATATAAATAAATTAGACTTGACTTTATGTGAGTTACTGAAGATGATTATTATCGATGAAAACAATGATCCACTACACAGACATGCCACTATATTCTGTGCAAAAATGTCTTATTCACTAACCACCCACAGTTCAACTTGACCAGGTGGAAAGTTCGGTGGAATTTAATTTGTTGGGCACTTCTAGTGTTTGTAGTCAAGCACAAATGCACGTGTCTGGATCACAGTGATGTTGTACAGCTGCAGTAAAGTATGGCAGATTGTGGTAGTGTGCTGCATCTTGCACAACCTAACGCTCAAACCAGGAACAATCAGACTGCACTGTGTCAAATTGTGTTTTTTTGTGAAGGTGTTTGTTCAGCTTTACCTAATTTGCATAGTTCCTCAAGTGAATCTGGTGGTAAGATGATGCAAACAACACGTAGAAATGCAGTGAATTCCTGAGTGTGTTTGTGTGTGTGACCTCTGCTTTAGCTGTTTGTCCTCTAAACTGACAGTGTTCTCCTCCGTTAGCTCCAGGCCTTCATCCCCCTTCCGAGCAACCCCGCGCCTGTCACAGCTCACGCCGGGGTCAGGCAGACGCTGATCACGGATAACAGGGAAGTCACTGAAACAGGGGACTCAGTGCACATTTACACAGGTGTCCAACAAATCACTGGAATCAGACGGGATGTTGTCTCTCCGTGTCCGTACTGTTCATATTTGCAGGATTTTGTTCATAAATCAAACATTAAAACACAATGACACCTGCTGAGTGAATGTTTGCCGCAGAAGCTGATTTCATGTGTTATTCACACCTTTTAACCGCTCAACACTGATTAACTCACGCTGATTACATTTCACTGAACTACTGAGGCACAAAAGCCATTAGATGTTCTTGTTAGCAGGGCTGGACAAAATTGAGTTTAAGAACCAGCTCTGTTCAATTCATGAGCTGGAATTAAATTTGCCACACTGGATGACAGAAAGAGGAAATTACTGAATTGCAATTTAAAGTCATGCAATACAATAGAGGAATTATATTAGTGCTACACAACAACAAATAGGCAAGCACAGAGAAGTTTAAAACTGTTTAACTGTTACAATATTTTTGATTGGCATTGTATATGTTGGTCAATGGTAATTAGAACTGTTTGTCAACCAACATTCTTTAAAATATCAGCTTTATTGTTTCACAGAATTTTGGGGGAAAATATTTTGAAGTCTTTCATGTAGATTGGCTTTGGAGTAAATCAATAGTAATGGTAATAGATTAGACATACAGGAACATTTAATACAAAATTATTCAGGTATAATTTCAAACACTGATTACTAATATAATGTAATGTTTCTGGAAATTTCAAATGCTGTGAAATTTGTGTAATTTATATTGATTAAATGTTTTGTTAAAACTACATTCGTTTCTTTTAAATTACCTTCATTCTACACCATTACATTTAAATTGAATCACTTCATTATTTTTGCTATATCAAATTTAAATCAACTTCAGTAACTGATCTGGAATTTAAAAGAATTTAAAAGCACTGTTGATGCAGAAGAAATCAAGCTACATGCAAACAAGGAGTGTGAATTTTTCGTTGTTATTATGCAAGAATAATACTATTAAAATATTAATACAAGATGCAAAAGATGGACACGAAAAAATGTGTTTAATTCATGACAGACTGCATAAGTTATCCATCACTTTTATTCCCTCTGTGCATTCACACGGGGTCAGCAAGAAAGTGCAGTCAGAAGTGTGGGAGCTGGAGATTTATGAAGCAAGGCCATCAGCTGTGACTTAGCAGCGGTGGAAATTAGTCACAAATAGCATATTAGAGCAGCTAATCAGACACAGTCCAGCGGCCCGCTGCCTCAACGCCTCCGTAACGGCCAGAGTAGATGAGAGGCCCCGGGCATCAGACTGACCGATCACCTGACCTCCACAGAACCAGCGCCGACCCCACACCGGGCCCTACCAGACGCCTCAGTGGAGACTGGAGAAAGGCAGTACTTAGTATAACATAAAAAAAAGCTAAAGATGAAGTGTTTGGTTTTGTCATCACAGATTAATGTGCAGAAACAACCAAGAGTAAAAGTATAACACTGTGACTCATACAATACAAAACAAGCCTCTAGATAACTTAAAAAATATATATTTTTTATCTAATAACTCATATGTTGCACAGCCAGCGTAAACAGTTATTTAATTTTTATTTCTATTTTGGTTATATTTTATAGTCTAGGTTTTGATCCGTAAGAGTAAAGGTTCTAGGTAACATTGGTGAAACATTACAGCACATGCATAATGGAAACACTCTCGTACTATGCATTGCATCACTCTCTTAAATATGGCTGTACATTGTCAGGTTAAATATGTGTATCCATTACTTCATATTGCTTCATATGTCTGCTGTGAGTTGCAAGTTAATTGCCGTTGAGGAGTGCGTAAATGCAGCTCTGGAGATCTGCCCCATCCTCAGAGCGCTGCCTCTCTTCTGATTAGGACGACGGCAGTGAATTAAAAATTTAAATCAGAAGCTTGTTAATTATTGATGGGCTCCTCTCACCCACGAGAGAGAAGCCGGGGTCTCGCTTTCCTCCGTGGCTGTGCTGGAGGACCGGGAGCGAGTTCAGCCGGGTCAAGAGGTCAGTTCCTCTGATGAGATGTGTCTACTTCAATGAGCTCCTCTGTGCTTAAAACCCCCACAAATCCGACATCGCTTTTCAGGTCTGGACCTCATATAGAAAGAGATCTGAAAGTTGTATTCCAAATTATGCACGCTCTGTACTTCCAGGCTGTTTTAAAGGTAGTTTAACTGAGAACAGAGTTTTACAGGATCTCCAGTGATGAGAAGAATCTTCAGCTTTGTGAGGCATTAGCGAGAGTGACAGCCCTGATAAACGTGCGGAAGGTACCTTCAGGCCAGTGCGCTAACATCCACCATGTTCAATATTCCTGGCAATAAAGCAGGATTAGAGATCTTTTATTGTTGAACTCAAGAGTTCAATTGCTTTTTCAATCAGAGTTTATAGACCTGGCAAGATCATTACATTTGTTCAAACAAACCTGACAGAGAAAGCGCTGTCCACGGCACACAAAACAACATTAACTATGTGTTTACTGTGTGGCTGCACTGTCCTGAAAAATCCATACGAGAACAAACAGCCCAGTGTTATAATTTCCGCCAGGATCTGTTGCAAGATCACACTATTCAGTAAAGTGAAGCAATGTTCAGTTTATTCAAACAATAAGATACATGTAAAAATTAGTGCTATATTAGCAACTATTGCAGACATGTCAAGCACAAAATGGGTTAAAAGATGCTTTTGTTGTAAATTGACTACTGATTTACCTTAGTAAATCATGTTGAGTGATTTATTTAAATACACTCCTCTTATAAATTTTGACTCCCACAGAAGCTAATGCAATAAGGTCGCAAAAATAACTGTCCCCAACACCTTTTGTTTGCTTATTTTTCACTGCAAGTCCTGACAGTTTTTTTTTTTAACACTAAAGAGCTGTTAGTAAATATAGCTCAGATTTCATAAATTATTATCTCAAGTTATAACGCAGTATACGTTTTAAAGATAAATATGTAATTAATATAACTGTCTCCCAGCAGTCTCATCATATCTCAGCTACAAACATCCACCATCTTGTTTCTTCCTGTTTTCCCTGTATGCCTTTTGAAAAGAAAAAAAAATAAAACAGACACGGTTAAGTTAAAGGTGAAAAACGATGGAAATCGAAAGGGTGAAAAAAGAGCGGCGGAGGAGAGGTAGTCCATCTCTCGCAGGTCCAGGTGTCAAAGCTGATCATACTGTAAGAACATTTGGGGAGTCGCTCTACCTCTGCACTTAGCCCTTCTGCCAGACGGTTATTAAGACAGAATAAGCCGGTGACTTTTCAATTCCAACCATAATTTGTTTCTGTATTGCATTTTCCGACAGCAGGGAGTGATGGAATTTTTCCTCACCGTGGTACCGCAGAGGGGATCTCCTGCGATGTCCTATAATAGGTTATCACAAGCCATATCTTTTGCAAAATAGAAACTCGGACATATGTACATCTGCGGTAGCGTGTCGCAGCCTTAAATATACCTCAGAAATGCATTCGCTGCACTGATTGGTATTCTCCGCTGCTCCTTCCTCTCTGCGCCACATATATCTCTGACTTTTTGAATTACGAGGTGAAGTCGGTTTGCCTTGCGTGAGACACTTCTGTACTGTTGTTTCATTGAATAGAAACAGGAATGAGTGTGTGTACGAGTAAGAGTGTGTGTGTGGGAGAAAACCATGTAAAGGTTAGATAATATAAAACCGGGGAATGAACATTGTTGTCATATGCACACACACACTCACACAAATGGTTCTCAATACCTGTAGATAAATAAGAAGAAAACACAATCAAATCTGCTGCTGCTACTATGACTGAGACAAACATATTCGTTGGTTGCATCACAAGCTCCCTCATGGTTCCCAGAACTCAAACCCAAGTTTGTTTATAGGGCTTTTTTTTGCCACTTTGGAGAAGGGCAAGTTAGATGAAGAATGGGGCTCGATTCAGACCAGACTCGCCTATAGAAAAATCAAGGCTCAACTAATCTAAACACTAAGCGCTAGGCCACAAATCCAGCCCAGGTGTTGGTTTGGGGAAATAAAATGCATTGAGAGAACCAAGTGGTCACAGTTTGACTGAGTTATGTGAGCAAAAATATTTTTTCCCAATTGATGGACATTCAAAAAAAAGAAGCTGTGTTAACAAAGTTTTGCATATTTTCACATTTTAAACCAGGCTTGTTTTTAAACTTCTTGTTGGGTTGTTTACTTATTAGTTTGTTAGTTATTTATTAGGTACAATGCAAGTCAAGGAACATCAGTATAAAAATGCAAAATGTAAACTTGGCGGATAATAGAAAAATTCTCAAATTTGCATCCGCAGTCCATAGGCAAGTAATAAAAACAAAGTCATTAGTAAAAAATATACAAATACTGTAGTCAAAGGGACACATGCATTATTCAACATGAATATTGAGTATTGATCAACATGAATATTGATATTTTGACATGCATTAGGTAGATCATTAATGTAAAGTGTAAATATACTTGATCCTAGAACAGAGCCTTGTGGGACACCTAATTTTTTTCTTCAAAATCAAGAATTATGAGACTAGTATTTAGGATGCATCTTCCTGTATGATGGTATTGTAATGCTGCAGCTGCCCTGATGACACAGCAGTCTCTCTCAATGAGAGAATCGAGCAGCTCTTCACTCGTACTGGCCAGGTGATTTCTTTCAAACTGTTCACACTCAAACAAAGCCGGTTCACAAAACTCCATTGTTCAGAGCGCACAAGGCCTTCATCATGTGTAAAGCTTTGCGAATAGCCGTGTCAGAGGTGTCAGATATTGACCCGGCTGGCTGCAAGTACTTTGCCGTGTTACTGTCTATAAATCGTGCTTACGTGCAATATTTCATCAGGCCCGCGCTGACGTGCCTGTTGGGATTGACGTCTCTCCAGTTCATTTGTCTGCTCCATAATCCTTAACATATTTGCTCGGGCCATCTCCCGCTTGATTGCGTATTGACAACAAATCAAAGCGGAATAATGTACGGGAGCGTGTTGGAGGGCCAAGGGCTTGATCAGATAGCCACAGATCTTGACTAGCAAGTCTACACATGTTTGCTGGAAGAACCAGCGAGGACGCTATTGATCGCCCCGGGAGACATGTGATGGACAAAGACTGATTCTTCTGTAAGCAGGTCGTCACTTAACGGCATCAGAATTGCAAACAGAGGGCCCACACACAACTTTGACTCCTCCGAGTACCCGGCGCGAGGTTAAGTAATAGACAACAAGCGCAATAATCAGCTCAGACCTCGTCTTAGATGCCTTTGCTCCAAAGGTAATGTGTGTGGATCAGAGAAAGTTTGTTTTTGTCCCCTTCAGGGCTATTCAATAAATGAACGCAGGAGCGGGGGCCCGTCTCACCTCGACTGAGTGTCTTTGAAATGGGTTTTGTATTGATTTTTGTAACTACCCTGTTAGATGACGTTATACCGTAACGTGTGATTTCTAGATGGGGCCAGCCCCAAGCAGGTTATTGAGGTGATAACTGTCATTTGGTTGGACAGAAAAGCAATCATAGCTTTTTCATTACTTACTGTTTTGTCCCCCTCACTCACTACCAGTGGGATCACTTGACATATTATGGCTTCTGTGATTTAACTGCGCTCTTAAATTAAGTGCTGGAATATCAAGCTGTAGCTTTGGAAAAATAAACTCTGTGTCAAGGGATCAGATGCCCTGTAGGTCAAAGCCATGAACTTGTAGTGGCGCACTCATCAATTTCGAACTTGTACGCTTGTGTTCTTTGAGGGGGTACAGAGGAGTTTGATTATGGTTATAAGGGTCATGGCTGCTGCTCGGCTCGGCCCATAACATCAGCACAACACTGTCATTGTGCCTGGCCAAAGGTCGTGCTTTGTTTTTTTCTTTCCTCTTTGTTGGAACCTTCACGGGAAGGTTGTCATCGAGCGCTAACTATATTAGTTCAACTTAAATGCTGAGCATGTCACAATGATTTAGCATTAACACACCGCATGAACAGTACAGCGTCAATGTCAGGGCAACTTTGCCAGGGGGAAAAGGGAAGTCTCTGTTTCCATTTCAGCTTAACAAAATCGTATTTGACATATTCTGCTCTGAATAAAAGCATGTCTGTTAACTAACAATACTTTGATTCTGTGATAGAACGGTTTTTGGTTTTGTATTTGGGTTCATGGGTGTAGTAAATGTCTAGTGTGCAGATTAATGATGTGATTTGCGACGACCAAACAAAAGTTACTTGGTATTCAGAGAAAAGTCATACAGAGTGCCTTTAATGTGTTAGTTCACTCAGAAGTTAACATTCTGTCATAATTTACTTACCATTATGTTGGTTCAAATTTGTATGACTTACATTCTTATGTGAAACACAGAAAGGTAAAGTCAGAAGAGCTAAATACTTTATTCTGATTCTATGTATATAAGAATATTTCTATAAGAGTTAAGTTTTTTTTAAAATAAATTAATACTTTTATTCATCAAAGATGCATTAAATTGATCAGAAGTGACAGTAAAGACATTTATAAAGTTGCAAAATATTTCTGTTACAAATAAATGCTGTTGTTTTGAACTTGCAATTCATCAAAGCATCCTGAAAATGTCCAGAGAATCATGGTTTCCACAAACATATTCAGCAACTGTTTTCAACATTGATAACAATCAAAAATGTTTCTCGTAGCAGACACGGCAGCAAATTCAGCATGATTCTAGATTATGAAATGAAAGATCATGTGACACTGAAGACTGGAGGAATGATGCTGAAAATTCAGCTTTGATCACAGAAATAAATTACATTTTACAATATATTCACATAGAAAACAGCTATTTTAAATTGTAATAATATTTCACAATATTACTGTTTTTGCTGTACAGTATATTTGATCAAATAAATTCTTTAAAAACATTTTGAACAGTACTTGACTACTTTTATGTTTTTTTTTTGCTGTTAGTTACAAAACTATTCAAATTCGCCGTGGCAAGCGCTTGGGGTGGCCAAAACAAACGGCATTTGTTTATAATTTTTTCATTTCAGATGAACTATCCCTTAAATGAATGAGACATGGCTCAAAATATATAATTCAAACCTCAAAAACCTTTTAAACCATTAAAAAACCCCTTTAAAACCATTTCTATTTTACGTCAGAGATGATTTTCTCATATTCAAGGCATGTTTCTTGCACTTCTCGCCCCGACCTGGAGGGTTACCTTCCCGATTCATACGCACGCCTGTCAGCGCCAAGCGGCCAACAGAGACGATCAGGCCGTTAGCGCTACCTTGAACAATATTGTTCTAGTGTTTCATCCTGTAGAAAAAGAGAGATGACACTGTTAACCGGTAATGTCATTAACGAGTAGGCATAAGGTTAGTCCCCTCACATCAGCTGTTCAATGTGACCCCCATTATTCTCAATCAAGTCATCCATCGCGACGCCCCGCCGAGGGGCCTTCGCCCCCCGATCCCGCTGAACGCCTTCCAGGAAGCAGCCTCATCCTCCGCAGCGGAGAGGGACACGTAGCGCTCCCTCCAAAGGTGTTATGGACTGTTATCAGCAAGACCATTGCATGGATGGCTGCCCTAATTGAGAATAATGAGGGTCACATTGAACATATGGTCACTGTTGTGTCCCCTGCCCCGTCTCTCCTCAAAAAAAGAGCTTCAGTCAAAACTTGGCCAGACGGAAAAAAACGCAAAAAGTCTGAGTGACATCACAAAGGACTTTCGCCGTCAACTTTGCGGCAGTTTTTAATGAGCTGATGCCCACTGTTCTGGCGAAGGGCATTGCGACGATCGACCTCGGGCTCCTCGGAGAGTTGCGGAAACCACGGGCTAAGCACTGCTGATAGCAGCTGCGCTCGGATCACACGCAAGATGACCAGTCGCTCTTCATTAAAAAGACTTTGGTCCGTGTCATTGAGAGCGGAAGACGAGTTTCCAGCCAAAGCACCCGGCGTCAGATGTGCCCACCGACCGGCATGCGTACACCGCAGCCATCAGATACGATCTGACCCGGTGTCAGAAGACATTTGCAGTGCGCTTCAGTGACGCAGGGCTAAATCGCCAGGTTACATGCATTATATATGTTGCACGAGCAGAGTTTACAGTCCTCAGAGATGGGTATGCGATCTGCTTGCGTTTCAGAATAAATCTCGGAAGCCTGTCTGAATGTGTCACGTCTCTTGTCATTTAATACATGTTGCGAAAGACTTTCTCATGCTCGTGTAATCTTCCACCGAGCCCTTGATTGTTGTTTCTTCGCTGCTTTTTGATAAGAGCGCGACGCTCGTAGGCAAATGTGCAGGTTTCAGTCATGATAATGATGGCAGGATGATGGCTGTTATTCTCCAGGGAAGATCCAGTTTCTCCAGCCAACTTGATTAACGTTAAATTCGATTTCGCTCAGTTGATTAAGATTTCAATTAGCACACCTCTGCAGCTCTAAAATGTGATTTTATTAACTTCATCTGTTCACTCGGTTGTCAAATCGCATGGAAAGTTCATCTGAATGAATTCCCGTCCCACAGTGTTTTCATGGAGTTTTAAGGTTGAGCTGTAAAAGTATCAATTGATTTGTCTGCGTCTCGGTTGCATGTGTAACATCTTTAGGAGGCTGGATTTATGACCCGTTGGCTACTGAACTGGTTAAGCTATTACAGTCTGTAAGATGTCAACTGACGGTCGGATTTCAGATCTGAACAGGTGCAGCCAAGGTATTTTAATACCATCAACAGAATCTGTATATTAGTTCTTAGCAATGATGTTTCATATTCCTGAAAGTCATGATCTACACATGTGGAAATGCTCCGCTTGTCGTGGATGATGAATTAGACATTCTTCAGTTGTCACTTTTTTTTTTTTTTTTTTGATAGTCATCTGTTCTGACTCACTTCACCAAAAGAAGATTTTGATCAAAAGACCATATATGTTTTCTATTAAAAATGAATAAGAAGTTGACTAAAATATAAGGGGGCACATGTCTGCCTTGTATTCAACATGCAATTTTGATTTATTATCTTATAATTATAAACTATTTGGATATTAATGCATACATTTTAAAAATGTTTTTTTTAAATGTTCACTTTTTTCTTTTTGCATGCTATCCTAGGCAAGATATAAAATACCAAGACACTAAGCATTAATTGCTGTTTCTATGCAATTCCTTGTGAAATTTATTAGTAATTAACTAGTAAAACTAGATTTTTTAAAAAGAATCCTCCAAGAATTTTTCACTGCATATATTTCAAAATATTCACAAAGATTATTTCAGCATTATTTCATGCAGAATAGACCGTGCTGCAGTGTGATGGGGATTGCAATGCATTACAATCATTTGGAAAAGTCAGATTATTATCATTTGTAAAGTTGGGAGACAAGTATAATGCTCCTAATGACACGATGACTTCTACACCTTCCAAAGCCACAGTGAAATTACCCAGAAACCCCAGCATCCAAACGGCGCTCAGCAGCTCAGACTGAAGCTTCTGTCTGTAGTCACAAGTCGCTGACAATGAAATCTGAATATTGCTGTGCTGCGGAGGCCCCTGGGAAATAACGTCTCTAATTGAATTCTCCATTACTAAACAGAGTTTGCCGTAATGTGACTTCTCTGTAGCTCGGCCTGACAGTCGCTAATGTTTCCCTCATCATCCAGAGGAGAGTCCTGTTGACTCGCAGTCGCTCTGTTGCTGTCACCCAAACCTGCATGATAATGGACATTTTCTCAATGAATAAGCTATTGTTCGGAGGATAATGTAAATGTGGGGTTTCTCTATGCAATTATTTCTAATAATGATGTTTAAAGTTTATTCTAAGCAAGTTAAGTTTAGACTTGGTGCAACCAATTAAAACATTTGCAAAACTTTTTTTTTGCTAATTAAGCTAATATTACAAAGTTGGGTATTTAGATTATTATTTTTTAATGATTTTCTTATGCCACAGAAAATCATTGAAATATTTTTTTTCATTTTTTTTTTTCTCATGTAAGCTGATCAAAGCTCATTTTAAACTAAAAATGTTAAGCTTTATTCATGCTATTATTATTTTGTTGTTTTGCTTGGTTTATTAAAACAGAGGTAACACTTTACAATACAGATCCATTACTTAATGCATTAACTTAAAATAACTAACAATGAACTAACTATTTGTAACAATATTTATTCTTTTTTTAAATGAATGAATTAATTGTTTTGTATAATTTGTTAATAAAAATACTGGTCATCATGTTAGCACAGGCCTATTTAATAATATTAACAGATGCGACTTTATATTTTAATAATGTATTACCAGGTCTTAAAAATCTTAATTCACCCTTCCATAATTTAAGGCCTTAAAACGTTTTAAATTGGATCTTACATTCATGAAGTCATGGCATTAGATTTGGCATGCACAGAATAAATAAATAAATAAACAAAAAAAAAAAAAAAGATATTTCCCTTGTATTTGTATGCTTTCCAATATTAATGTCTAAACATCCTTGAATCAGGATTTGCATAATGCAAATGTAAAACTTTACAAACTTAAGTGAGTTCACGCTTAAAACAAATATCTGGCAGGGTATGAACACTTGTTTTGGGGGAAAAAAAAAAGTAAATTTTTCTGAGCCCATTAGCAGATAATTTGTTCTCGCTTTAATCATAAACTCGCTTTATTTTCATCAATTTCTCAAAAAAAAAAAAACTTTATTTCTTAAGTAATTTTGCTTCTCAAGTAAATGTATCTTGATTTAAGAATCTGTAAACACTTCAGACATCTTTACTGAGGAAGAACATCACTTTTTGCAGTGTTCAGAAGGTACATTTCAAGTCTTATTTAATTTTTTATTTTAGTTTTTTAGTAAAATCAATTTAAAAGGTAATGGAGTGTGTTTGTATTTTCAAACTTTGAAGTGTCTCATATTGTCTTCTTTCTAGACATTTACGTTTAGACACCATCATGACATATTGGGCAACCGTCAATCCTTACATGTTCTTGGTCTGAAAAGTCTTACATTTACTTTGATCAAATCTGTATGTATTAGTAAATGTTGACATTTTAACAAATCGTAAAAAAAATAATTAATTTAAACAAATGCAACCTCATTGTCAAGTGTAACAAAAAGTTAAATGTTTTACGCTTCAGTAATAAACTATGAAGTTGTTCAAGAGTGTTTTTTTTGCCATCTCACATAGGACACACATCCCCATGTCTCCTCGCCCACACTTCTCAAAGAAGAAGTGGGGAAAATGGGAAAGGGCTTCCCTGAGCGTGTCTGTAACACTGTTGCTGCGGGTTGTTTTTCATGTCCGCGGGTTGAAGCGACCTATTTAGCCCCTGGGATGCTAATTTTACCCGGGAGCCCTGCCAAAATGTTTTTATTTTAACCCCCGCACCGCGATTTTTAATGGGGGACCCCCCTCGAGCCCTCGATTGGGCTAGTTTTGGGCTAGTTTTGAGTAGCAATTGGGCGGGTTTTATTGTGAAAATCTGGCAACCCTGGTCTGTAACCTCTGTGTGAACCGCTCTCGTCCTCCTGGAAAACCAGCACACAGAGTTTAGCCATTTCAGCTGAAGGTGAAAACAAACAAATGCTCACTTACTCCCCCGCTGAATAATATCAGGTTTCGGCACAGGACTGACACGGAGCAGGTTAAATACCTGTGTTGTTGTTTCTGGAGAAGGCAAGTGTCTAGTAAAAAGTTCAGTGAATGATAAATCTGTAAGCCTCCCCGAACCCCATGCAGCAAGGCCAGACTCGCTAAATCATTGCGCTCCGCCAGCATCCCGATTTCTATTGTAACTCAAATATTTCCGTCCATTCCTGCGCACAGCAACTGCCACTGTTTAGCCTGTTTAGCCTGTCTAGCGAGACTCATTCTGGCTAATAAATAAATATTTTGGTGTCTGCGACTTTCTGGTTGTTAAAGCTATAAGGGCTCACTTAGTGCAGAATGAAGATATTTCATCAGAGTACTTAACGTCAGCTCAGCCGTTTTGCTGTCTGCACGTTTATCGAGACTTTGAGCAGCAATACATCTTTCTGAGACCCGATTTCATGGAAAAAGCACAGAATAGGTAGTAATATATACATCTGGTGTTGAATTGCACTTGGCGGCTTACATTTCAAGTATTTGCCAAAGAAAACGGAGCAGAAGAACTTGTGAAAACAGAAGGATGTCCAGTGTGTTGCTCGCGTTAGCTTTATTAGTGTTAGGCAAACACGAGGACTAGCTCAAGACTTCATGCTTCACGATCCAAAACTAGTCCCAGTTTAACGTGTTGTGTTTCATTTATGAGTTATGCCTGGAATATGTCAGCGTGGGTCAAAGAAACGCAGAGCGACTGAATGTGTGAATGTGTTTATAGCTGTTTCTTCAACTACAGACACTTTTATGTCCAGCGGGCTTGTTTTCTATTGAAACGAACAGATTTTTATTATTGTTATTATTATTTTTTAGCATACTATCTTATTTTATTTTTATTACTTTTCAAAAGCCTTTTATATAGAGATTTTAATATTTTACCATCATTTTAGTATTTCAATAGCAAAATTTCAGTTTTAATATAGACATTTTTATATTTAAGTTTAAATTAAAAATACATTATTAAAATAATCATTTTAAAATCTATTATGATTTAAATGAAGAATGCCTAAACTGATATAAACTATAAGCATAAACTTAAAGTAAACATAAACAGTTTCAATATTTAGGCTATTTTCTGAAAATGTTATTGTTTATTTATTTGTTTGTTTATTTATTGGCATCAAACCACTGCAACTCATATTTAATTCCTAAAAAAAAAAATTGTTTCTAAAGTTAGTGCAACTAGTTCTAAGAAATACTGTTTGCAACATAATTTTGTGTGCAAAAGTGTGAAAATATATTTTTAATGTATTTATGACACACACACACACACACACTCACTCTCTCTCACACACACACACACACTCACTCTCACACACACACACACACACACACACACACACACATATACACTCACACACACCCCACAAACACCCACTCACTCTCTCTCACACCACACACACACACACACACACACTCACTCTCTCACTCTCTCTCTCTCTCACACACACACCACAACACACACACACACACACACACACACACACACACACCCACCAAACATACCTCACTCTCACACACACACACACACACACATATCCCTCCCACACACACACACCCACACACATGCGAGTTATACAATTAGCATTAGTAAGAAAAAAGAGTTATGCTACTCCAGAATTTCCAACAAAGAATGAACAATTGTGATTGGAATAAAGTAAAGTAAACAAACTGTTCCAATATTTAACTGTGTGAACATTGTTTTGAATATTATGACCAACATTTCATCTCTAAAATAGTTTAGTGTAACTATTTGCCATGGAAATATTACTTGTAAAAATAACATTTTGCATTGTATGCCATTTACCATCAAGCTGTAATTGTCAAATTGTGCACAAAAAGTGTGTCAATATCATTTAACAGTGTATATTTATGACACTAAAAATGCCTATGACATTATCGTTTTCATGATATGCTGCCGGAAGGAACGATGGAGAGATAAACGGTATTTGAGAGAATCACAGGGTTAAATCCACAACAGGAACAGAGGTAAACACACGTAATCCAACAAGTAGACCCGACAAACACAGACTGAACAGACTGGGGCTTAAATACACAGGATAACGAGGGAATTTGCAGGAACACAGGTGAACAGAATGACTAATTAAAGAAACAACGAGGACAGGAACAGGAACCACCAAATAAGGGCACATGAGGGAGAAACTGGGTCACAGGGAGCACATGGGGAGCAAAAACACAAAGACAGTCCAATCCTGACATTTCGTCCCCCTCCCGGAAGGTGAGTCCTTGCGCCGTAGAACCAACAGAGGGAGGGACGGGTGGGAACTGGGAATGGGCTCAGGAGGAGGACGGACACCCAGGAGGGGCCCGGCAGACAGAGTCCAAGGAGGTGATGACAGAGGGAGGAGCCAAGGAGGAAAAAGGAGGAGCCTGGGTGGATCAGACGGAGGGAGGAGCCAGGGAGATGACAGGAGGGACTTGGAGCATGCGGCGCCAGGTGGGATCCAGGCGACAGCCATAATGGCGATCCATGGTGGAGCCGACGGAGGGAGGAGCCATGGAGGAGGAAGGGCTGACGACTCCAGGGGGCCAACCGACTGTGGCAAAGCAGCTCTGTAACTGGCTCTCGCACCTGGTCTGACGGCACAGGCTCGGGCTCCGGGGCGATCCTCAGCACTGTCGCTGTCTCTGGCGATGCCTCGTCTGTCGCCGTGGGCACTGGCTTTCCTTCATCGGTGGTCTCAGGCTTAAGCTCCACGCAGCGGGGAGATGGTGGGCTGGGCTCTGGGTCTGGCTGTGTTCTGGACCGGAGATAGATGCTCTCCAGACACCGGATGATAGCTTCTCTCCAACTTAGTCCGGTGGTGTCTGGGAGGTCGACGGGGCGGTGGTAATTAGCCCCGATCCAGAACAGTGAGTTCAGCGCAACAGGGAAAGGTCCTTGCGGGCTAGGGCGGTGAACTTGGCAGCGAGGGGATCCATGGGGAACACTGGGAAAAACAGAAAACAAACAATTAATGATCTTTTCTTTAAGTACATAGTATTTAAAGACACCTTATATAAAGTGGGACCATAAATATTTCAACAGAAATGTCTGTCATTTTGTTCCAAAAGTGCTAATGTTATTTCCACCTAAGAATGAATGCTGTAAATGATGTTTGTTGATTCATGTGTTAGTGCACTAGTGAGTGTGAGCAGCGTGTTTGAGGTTTTTATGTCCGAACCCTGCCGTTCCTTCAGTTTGAGCTTTGCTTGTGTTGGGCTTTCAGCATGCGTTTGCTGAACCCTGAGCGTTATCAAGAGTAATGCGGTAAATTCCTGCCACTGATAAGTAAAGCAGCTTAGGATTATCTTCAGACTCAGGAGTGAAGTTAAGAGCAGCTCTCTCGCTCCGTCACTGTATTATTTCTTCGCTCGGGCTTGCTCACCATTAGCGTCAGCCGCGCTGATTATCCAAGCAAAGCAATGAGGGACGGCAGATAGATGAGGTGTCTTTATTCTCTCGCTCTGCAGATATCTTCTGAAGAGAGGCCAAAAATAATGAGAGAGTCCAGCAGACGCGTCTCTGCTTTTCTGTCATATTACAGCGCGCTTGTTTGTTTATCCGAGCTGGATCTATATTTCAGCTTTTAATTGAATTACTGTGATACGGACTAAAAGCTCCCGCTCTAATAACATGCCAATTACAACAAAGACCTACTTAGAATAAATATGAATATAATGCTGTAATTTACGGCTTGAAAAACAAACCGGACCAGGTTCCCTTGACACCATTGATTATTAATTGGAGCCTCAGCCTCAAGGGCCAATTAAACGGGTCCATTTAGGAGCGTCCGGAGGAAGTTAATGGGCATTTGTCAAAGGAATGGCAAACCACTTACCTCCATGGTCTTATATCAACAGGAAATCCAATAGATATTCCCTGACATAATGAATGCCACATTTTTGAGCGCTGCCGTGGCTTTATTGAAAACAAGTTATGATTTTTAAAATGGATAGGTCAGCCGTACGGCTGCATTTGCGTTTGCGGACTCAATTTCTTTAAGTGACCTTCTCGATGATATACAGGCCCGGCGTTTGTGTTTCTCAGGCATTTGCATAGAAGTGTGCTTAACATCTCTACTGTAATGAATCCTCACTCTCTCAATTCATTAATGGACCTGAGTCCTGCTCCCGAAACATATGTTCTGTAAATATGCATTGATTTATTTCAACCTCTCATAATGAAGCTTAGAGAAACGCGCAGCGCTTGATGAATGAGTTGCGGACGGTAAACTATAACTCAGAGAACATGCATAAACTTCAGCTGGCCTTTACGGTAAAAGCAGCCGTTTCTCAGATCGCCTCACTCAGTATGACACGTTAGCAAACTGAGTTCATTCAAATGTGTTTGAAAACAATCAGTATTCGTGCCTGAAATTAGACACTTCGCCAGTAAGTTTCAGAGCAGGTCATGGGCTTCTGTTAAATGTTTTTACAAGTTCTCGTTCAAAAATGAATGCATTTAAACAATGCAAAATGCAAAGTAGTTTGTGGAGCTGGAGATGCAATCCAAATAAATGTCATTACTGTGAAATATACAGTGTATTTGTATGGCACCTGAACCACACTGTAAGACATTTAAAGCAAATTACATAAACACATATAAATAAAGGTTCTCATTCAGAAATGAATGCACTTAAAAAAAAAAATTATAATAATAAATAAAAAAATGCAAAATACAAAGTAGTTTGTGTAACTGGAGTTGCAACCAAAAATATAGAGTGTATTTGTATTGCAGTGTTACTACACTGTAACGCTAACAAATGAAAGAAACTATATAAATAAATAAAGATAATACAAATTCTTATTTAAAAGTGAATGCACTTAAAAAGATGAACAAAGTAGAAATAAACAAATAAATAAATAATGCAAAATTCCATGTAGTTTGACCGCACTGTAACAATTACAATTTAAAGTTAAATCCAGACTAACCAGGTTCAAGCAAATTATATAAATAAACATAAATGAATAAAGATTATTGTTCAAAAACAAATGCAGTTTAAAATATTTGAAATGACTGTAAAAATAATGCTAAATACAAAATAAGTTGTGCAACTGGTGTTGCAACCCAAAATATACAGTGTATTTCTTTATTGCACCACATTGTAACACTAACCATTTAAAGCCTATGGTAGAAAAACATATATTTGTATGAAATTGTGGTGACTTTTGAAGGGGTTTATCTAGTGTATATATTAAGAGGTATTTGTGTACATGAACATAACATATATTATGAGCACACACATGTGTTTGTTCCCCTTGTTCTTCTCCAGCAGCTGGTCTAGATCACTTCTACAAGTATGCAGCTCATTTACTTATCAAATGAACAGTTAAGGCTGTGTAAATAAACGCATGCCTGACTGATTCCCAGTCTTGAAAACCTGTCCAAACCTAATGTTTCCGAGAGATCATCCATTACGGTGCAGACAGTGTGCATGGCTCCGCTGCAGGCGCACAATCATCCAGATCGACACATTTCGTTCTCCTACGAGAGCTGCTCGCTTATGGCGTGTTTGTTACTCGCTGTACTATTTGTCAGTCGCTGTGCTCTGAAAGCACTGCTGCTTGAATGACTGTCTCAGTCTCGCCCGAAAGCAGATGCGTTAGTAAATACAATGGTAATAAGATGTCCACCCCTAACCAGTTGGAGTTTAAACCATGGAAAGTTAAACGTTTCTTCAGAAACAAGCGCTGCTTGTCATGTGAGTGAAGCAGGATTTGGGTTAAATTCAGCTAATCATTTCTCCAGCGCTGTACTTCGTTTGTTTAGGGCCCGGGTCATTCCCAGCATGTTAAAGATAGCAGCAATAAGTGTTTTAGTGGCCCTCTTGGAGAATGTCCTTCTGCTCCTCCGCCTCTCAACACAAGGAATATGAGCAGAACAAAAATCCATAAAAAGCACATGTAAAATTAGCTACTTCACTTCTATATATAGCCCATTTCCACTGGTTTTCATGCCGAAGCAACCACACTAAACTTTAAAACGGGTGATTTATTCTTTATGAGGCGATGTTAGCATGAGCGGGAGGAGTGGCGTCTCTGCTCACAGCGTAAACGCATACAGTCCGTCAGAGAGATCATAGTAGCAGCCGTTCTGAGGACACCAGCTCTTGAGTGCAAACGTTAACACTGCAGGAAATTAGGCTCTCCGTCAGTCACAGCGTGCGTGAATTAATGCTGTCAGAAAAACTTTTTAGGATTTGCCACATGACTGTAGGCCCACGTGCACAACCCGCACAAAAATGGTTTTGGAAAAATGAGTTGATTTGATGAGTTGACCTTTATAGCCATACTGAAAGCAACAATAGATATTTTATTTCAGATCCTGAAAATAAATGAAAGCATACTTGTGGTAGGCTACGTTAAAATAGTGAACTCAATGTGAAGCAACATGTGTATCCCATAACAAAGATGGTATCAGTCATTTTACTGACTCAAAATTGTTCAGTCCATTCACATTGGAGTTGTCTATTTTCCGTGTCCACTTTTCTTTTCTTCACACTCGCCATGTAGAACGAGGCATCAGTTTACAGTCAGTGATTTGTCGCGTCGTGTCGTGCCGCATCCAGTAGGTTTAGGCAGCATCACTGATTATAATGGGTTATATCGTATTTTGTTGTGTTGCACCACACTGCTCGCTTCCATTGTAGACATGGTGTCAGACTAATGACGCTGTCTGATGCTGCGTTTGAATTTCCATGCCACATTATTCATTTATTCTGGAAGTGGCCCGCGGGCCGCCTATTGAGTAACCCTGGTTTACAGTAATGGTAAAGGAGATGCTTTTTCAGCATTGTGTAAAAAAGCACGGACTCAACTATCGTGGAACAGCTGTAATGAAGATGTGAGTGTTAGAGACTCTTAATGCGCTTATTCCCTCATCGGGACGATCACTCTTTACATTCCCTTTCAGTGAGTTGTGGGACGTTTCAGAGGTGGAAGCTGCTCTGTGATTCACATGCGCTCTGGTGCTCACTTTGACTTTTTTGCTTGATTCAGAGGAAGAAGAAAACGAGGCATTAATTCCTATTCATAAGAGTTGAGCTAAACCCTGTGCTGCTCTAATGGGCCTGAGGAGATCGAGCCGTCTTGAGGGGGATTTGGGACCTCTCACCTCTCCAGAATCCAGCAGCAAAATGAGAAATAAAGCACACAGGCCTGAAGTCTGGCTTCATAAAAGATCATAAGTGCTTACTCCTCACCAGATTAAAGCCCTTCTGTTCTTTAAAGATGGGGAGCTGTCAGATATTTTGGAAACTTTCAGCCTGACATATTTGGCACATTTCTGTTTTTCAGTTTCTCAGGATCTCTCAGTGATCAGACTAGATCAGCTGACACTTCTATATTATCAACATAAAAGGAGTATTTCACCCATGAAATGTGCTCACCCTCAGATCATCCAAGATTAGAATGAGTTTGTTTCTTCATCAGATTTTTAGAAATGTAGCATTGCATCAGTGTCTCAGCATGCTGCTCTGGGCCGTGAATGGGTGCCGTCAGAATGAGCGTCCAAACAGCTGATAAAAACATCACAATAATCCACAGCACTCCAGTCCATCAGTTCACATCTGGAGAAGACAAAAGAAACAAATCCATCAAGACGTTTTTAACTAAAATGCAAGTCCATAATCCATAATAACGCTTCTTCCGGTGAGAAAGTGGTCTGGTCTGAATCAGGAGAGAAATCTGCACAGATCAAGCAGCATTTACAAGCCAAAAAAAAAACAGCTTCTTAAACTTCCTGCAGAGGATCCAATGGTGAGCAAGTGATGCAATGCTACATTTCTCCAAATCTGTTGCCATGAAGAAACAAACTCATCTACATAAAATGTTACTTTTTGTGTGAACTATTCCTTCAATGTTTATGGTGGTAAAATGAATCATCACCATGATCTCTATATGTGCATGAAGCAGATGTTATTAGTTGTTACAGAACCACATGAATGTGTGTATTTGCTTTTCATTGAGACAAATTATGAACTCATTTAAAGAGGGGGGGTCTAATTCTGTTTCATGCATTCTGAGTTATTTACACTGTTAAGGAGTTGGATTCTCATGCTAAACATGGCCAAACTTTCAAAAAATGATTTGGACGTATGACAGAGTATTTCTGTGCCAAATACACTCCTGGGTTCGTATACGTTTTGGAAAGTTTTTTCGAGCATGGCCCTGAACTCCTTGAATGGACACTTCTCCCGGAAGAGCGTGCATGCACACAGAAACCAGAGCTAATATAACACGAGATTGAGCAAAACTGTGTGTGTTATGCCCTCTTTAAGAGAATAATGATAATAATATTTCATTACAGTTTTTGCAAATGTATTTTAGTTGCGTTTGAGTCATTGAACAGCTATTGACAGCTATTCAAAAGTAACTGTTAAAATAATATATCATCATATAAGCATACAGTCTATCATCATATATATATATATGATCATTCTGATATGCTAATTTGCTGCTTAAGAAACATTTCTGATTATTATCAATGTTGAAAGCAGTTATTTTTTATTGTTCAATGTTTAAGTGGAAACAATGCAAAAAATATATATGTATATTTAGTGAATAGAAACACTGTTGAGCTATGTAATGTGTCCTTACCTAATAAAATAATTTATTTCTTTAAAAAAATAATATTGATTGTTAGCAAATAAGTCACAAATATTGCATTAGCCATATTTTGGAGGCTCTTAAAAGTGTCTCTGGTCACAGGTTAGGATAGTGAAGGATTGAGACTGTGTGTGTTAAAGTGCCCCTGTTATGCCATTTTGAATATTGCCTTTCATGCAGTGTGTAATGCAAACGAGCTGCTAAGATTATCCTGCGAAGTGCAGTATAAATAAACTATTGTTTACCAAAAGAAAGAATCGACTCTTTCCCCCCCCCCCCCCCCCCCCTTTTTACCAGCATAAACGAGTGATTGGTCATTTAAATTGGAATATATAAAAAATAACTCGATATATATATGTACCGTGGGGCAAAAAAGTATTTAGTCAGCCACCAATTGTCAAGTTCTCCCACTTAAAAAGATGAGAGAGGCCTGTAATTTTCTTCATAGGTATACCTCAACTATGAGAGAGAAAATGAGAAAAGAAAATCCAGAAAATCAAATTTTAGGATTTTTAAAGAATTAATTGGTAAGTTCCTCTGTAAAATAAGTATTTGGTCATCTACAAACAAGCAAGAATTCTGGCTCTCACAGACCTGTAACTTCTTCTTTAAGAGGCTCCTCTGTCCTCCAATCGTTACCTGTATTAATGGCATCTGTTTTGAACTTGTTATCAGTATAAAAGACACCTGTCCACAACCTCAAACATTCACACTCCAAACTCCACCATGGCCAAGTCCAAAGAGCTGTCAAAGGACACCAGATACAAAATTGTAGACCTGCACCAGGCTTGGAAGACTGAATCTGCAATAGGTAAGTAGCTTGGTGTGAATAAATCAACTGTGGGATTAATTATTAGAAAATGGAAGACATACAGGACCACTGATAATTTCCCTCGATCTGGGGCTCCACGCAAGACCTCACCCCGTGGGGTCAAAATGATCACAAGAACTGTGAGCAAAAATCTCAGAACCACACGGGGGGACCTAGTGAGTGACCTGCAGAGAGCTGGGACCAAAGTAAAAGGCTACCATCAGTAACACACTGCGCTGCCAGGGACTCAAATCCTGCAGTTCCAGACGTGTCCCCCTGCTTAAGCCATTACATGTCCAGGCCCGTCTGAAGTTTTGCTAGAGAGCATTTGGATGATCCACAAAAGGATTGGGAGAATGTCATATGGTCAGATGACACCAAAATAGAACTGTTGGGGTAAAAAAAAAAAAAAAAAAACTCAACTTGTCTGTTTGGAGGCTAAAGAATGCTGAGTTCCATCCAAAGAACACCATACCTACTGTGATGCATGGGGGTGGAAACATCATGCTTTTGGGCTGTTTTTCTGCAAAGAGACCAGGACGACTGATCAGTGTAAACGAAAGAATGAATGGAGCCATGTACCGTGAGATTTTGAGTGAAAACCTCCTACCATCAGCAAGGGCATTGAAGATGAAAATGTGGCTGGGTCTTTCAGCATGAAAATGATCCCAAACACACCGCCCGGGGGGGGGCCTGGCAACGAAGGAGTGGCTTCGGTAAGAAGGCCTTTCAAGGGTCCTCGTGAGTGGCCTATCCATTCTCCAGTCTGCAACCCCATATAAAATCTTTTGGAGGAGTTTGAAAATCCGTGTTGCCCAGCGACAGCCCCAAAACATTGCTGCTCTAGAGTAGATCTGCATGGAGGAATGGGCCAAATTACCAGCAACAGTGTGTGAAGACTTAAAGAAAACGTTTGTCCTCTGTCATTGCCAACAAAGGGTATATAACAAAGTATTGAGATGAAATTTTGTTATGACCAAATACTTATTTTCCACCATAATTTGCAAATAAATTCTTTAGAAATCCTACAATGTGATTTTCTGGATTGTTTTTCCTCATTTTGTCTCTCATAGTTTAGGTATACTTATGATGAAAATTACAGGCCTCTCTCATCTTTTTAAGTGGGAGAACTTGCACAATTGGTGGCTGACTAAATACTTTTTTGCCCCACTGTAGATATATACATATACAGTATAGTGTGTTAACTGCATTAAAATATTTTAATTGCGTTATTTTTCATAACTAATTAATTAAGTTAACGCGTTAAACTTACAGCACCTAATATAAACCTATTGTAGGAGACTCCCAAAACAATATTAAGAACCTTACAAATGGCATAATGTGTGCACTTTAAAATGTGAAGCAAAACACAACATAGAGAGATGAAAGAGAATTTGACGTTATTTGCGCCATCAGCCAATCAGTTTTATCATGATGTCCTGCAGCTCCACTCTTCAGATATTACAGACCTCCTTCATGCGCTCAGAGCTTAACCTCAATTCAGATCCCAACCTGGCCATTTCTGTTTCAAAACAAAGTTAATTATCATCTTTATATTCACAAAGACAGTAGGCAAATTAGATGGGAAGTAAATTGACTTGTTCATGATACTAAAAATGTGCACTCTGTAAAGATAAAGATCATAAAAATCAATATGACCCTGATTTAGAAAAACCCTCTGATGAATAATGTGATTAATCATAATTGATCAACTTCTCTAATAATTAGAAATGATTTTTGAATATGCATTTCATCTATTAAAGTGACGAAGGCTTTCGTAAACAACTGCATGGCTGATTTACAGAATGCATTGATTTTAAAGCCACTAACTTGATTGAAGAGACCTTTTCTTTCTGAATGTGCTTAAGAAGCTCCAAACTACTGAACAAACACGATCGCTTGCATTTATTCAGTGAAGAGAGAGTGTTTCTCCCCCGGTGTTTCAGATGTTTGTTTTCAACCTGTTCTTATGATGTAGCAGCAACTTTAAAGCATGTGTAAGACATCATTAACACAATCATCTTATTAGGGAAACTCGTCTTAAGATGCATCAGGAACACATCTGTGTTTGTATCATCTCCACTGGACCGATATGTTTTTTTTTTCATTCTCTAAAACTCTAACACTGACGAACATGAATCAGTCTGTGTTAATGACTGTGTTCCTTTCATCTGTAGCTGACTGATGCATTAAATTAAGTCCCATGTCATTAGCTGGAATTTTGAAGTTAAGGGACAAACATCTACTAATAAGGCAAAAAAGAGGCCATCCCGCAACATCACAGGAGTGGTATTTTACACTGCAGGGTCATGAGATGGCGGGTGACGGAAGGAGAAGGGTGGGGGATAAGAGGAAGAAAGATGTCGTGTTTGTGTTAGCAGAATCTCATTTCGCTCTCGCTCTATTGCATCTGCTGCTGCACGTATCCAAGCATCATGATCAGTTTTTTAAAAAAAAAAAAATAAAAAAAAAAAATTTTAAAAAAGCTGATCGCGTTCGGTAAGTTCATTTTCCAGTCTTCATTTCAATATTCTGTCCTCCAGGACGGGAAACTAAGACCAAAATTTGATATCTGATACATTTATGTAAATCTATATTATGGATTATTTTTAAAAACAGTGTTTTTAATTTATATAACCAATGCATAAAGTACAAAGGAAAAAGTTTTACAAAAAAGAGTAGGTTTTACAAAAAAGTACTATTAAAACAATTCACATTTATTAAAGTTAGTTGATGTTTCTTTGTAATTATTTGTGAATTATGAGTGAAAACTGTTTCTACGCCTTCTTTTTAGTATACTCTGCTATTAAAAAAATTAGCAGTCGACAAGATTTATATATATATACATTTTTTTTTTTTTTTTTTTTTTTTTTTTGAAGGAAGTATCTTCTGCTCACCAAGGCTGCAATTATTTGATTGTAACTTATATTATAACTTCTAGCTTTTAAAACTTGTTCTAACTTCCTGTTTAAGCTTTCTCAAGCCAACTTCAAAGTTTGTCTTGACAAACTTTCTTTATCTAGTTACTAGTCATTAAAAACAGCTGTTTTCTCTGTGAATCTCTGTTAAACTGTAATGTATTTCTTTATGTCAGCTGATTTTTCCAGCAATCACATTAACTCCATCTTCGATGTCACAGAAAAAAGAAAGGGGGGGGGGGATGCCGGGTGAGGGTCTTCAGTGGTGGGGTAGGGCGTCATATAAAAAAAATGGGCTTATCCTGCTTCTCGAGAAAACATTTCTTGATTATACATTATTGAGAAACAGCTTAATACTTATTTTTCAGGATTCAACTTTATAAA
Organism: Sinocyclocheilus anophthalmus; assembly: GCA_018155175.1. NCBI lineage: Eukaryota > Metazoa > Chordata > Actinopteri > Cypriniformes > Cyprinidae > Sinocyclocheilus > Sinocyclocheilus anophthalmus. The sequence continues at coordinate 159,080 of JADLZN010000318.1, read as the reverse complement.
TGCCACTTTTGGTCAATTTAAAGCACCCTTGGGCTGAATAAAAGTATTAATTACTTTCTGAAAATAAAAGGAGTGTGTAACCACTGCAGTATAAACTCCTGGCTGACACCGAGCTCTGTGTACACTGTGAACATGCTGTAATTTGTATGAAAAAAAGTATGATTTTCTCAGCTATTTCTAAAAATGGTATTAATCTTGTCTTTTCAGTAGACCCCATATTCTGATGTAAAGGTAGACAGCGTAACAAAGATGGTCGGAGTGAATAAATAATGACAATGTATGTGTGTGAGGAGAGGAGAGGAGCGGTGATGGACTTCATATCTCTCTTTGTTGTGAGAGTCTTCTGCAGTCAAATTAATTAGCTCTCAGCATCCTGTCAGCTCCATATGGCCCTGCAGCGAGGAGCCGATGCTCCAGCCTGTGCTAATGTGCCTCGGCTCCAGTAAAGCACCCTGGCACTTTCCCCAGCTTCCCTGTCCAAGTCCTCCCCATTCCTGTGGGCCCACCAGCCGACAGTCCATTTATAAATCATCACCTGCCTCAAACTGCCACCCATCAGACCAAATAAGGAGCGGGTGCTAAGTGCTGTGGGGATCTTCATAGACGTGCTGCTGGAATCGCTCGTCTGTAAAGCCCTGTTCTCACATGTGCGTTATTGTTCTTACTTATTAGCTGCTGGTGTCAGTCATAAAAGTTAACAAGCAAGGCGAAACGCAAATCAGTCTTTCTCTTAAATACAGTGACAGTATGCGTTAAGTGAAGGTCATTAAATGTGGTCAGAATCTTTTGGTGGACCAACAATTAAAAATCAAGTATCAGTATAAAAAAGAAAAATAAAAAAAATTCCTGCAATGCATTACAATGCAATTATTCCTGGATAATAAACACATTTTGTTTACTGTTGCAATATTAATAAACATTAAGAATGCTTAATCTGACTTGAGTTCAAATTGTTTTCATGGTAACACTTAACAATAAGGTTCAGTTTATTAGCATTGCACTAGGTATGAAACAGCAATAAACATTCATTTTACAACTTTTTTTTAAATGTAGGTTTATATTAATTTCTACAGGCACTAATGCATTTTTAACATTTTTAGTATAAGTTCACATTGCTTATGAAAAAGAAATACACTTTACCATACTTTTAAAAATAAAATGTATTATATAAATGATATACTTTACAACAGTATACTTCAGTGTGACCTGAATGCAATGTTTTCAGACATTTAAATGACGTTCATTAAAATTAATTGACAATATATTATACTTTATATTAAATGCAGTTAGCTGAAATTTAGTGTTTCTGACCCACTTAAGTGAGAAATAAGTAGATCGTTATTGTTAAAGTTGCTGCTGAATGTATTGACAAGCATTTATGATAAACTATACTTTAATGCCATTTCTATTAAAACTTGTATGTCATGTATTTAAATATATTTGTAATTACACAGTTGTAATGATGATGTTACAATATAGTACATTTAATATAGATCAACGTTGAATGTAATGTTAAATAACACACCACAGTTAAAATTATAATCTTTACATGTGCTTTATATATGTTAGCCAACACATCAACTTAAGTGTACTTCTTTAAAACATGACAAAAAAAATTATTAAAGTATAATTGTTTAAAATGTACTTTGAAGTAAAACTTCTAATTTGAAATTATTAAAGTGCACTTAAAAAAAAACAGTCTAGAAAGTGTCTCTCTTTAAGTCACTTAAGTGGCCTTTTATCCAGTATATTTTATCTGCAAATACTGTTTTTAAAAATATTCTTTCATGTGAAGTATACTACCAGTGCACATTAAACACAGTTAAGCACACTTCTTTTAACAAAGGGATTAGTTTGTGTATTGCGAACTAAATAAATTGCTACTTAACTAAATTAGCAGTAACTTAAATACTGTATGTATATAAATGCAGTTTAAAAGAAATGTTCACAAATTTGCAAAGAGTGATCATCTAAAAAGCTGAATGTGCATATTTGAAAGCAGTGCGGACTAGTCAAATGGTTAAAAATGATTATGCGTTAACGTCAATGAATTACTGAACTTAAGGAATAGTTTAACCAAAAAAGAAAATCCTATCATTATTTGAATTTTTTTTTCTCCCTCATGTTGTTCCAAACCCATAACGCTGTTCTTTTTTATTCTGTTGAATTGTTACCTATATCTTTATGCAGTTCTTCTCTATACAACAATCAAGGTCTGGGAATATTGTTCCTGAGCTGCATTTGACTACTTTAATGGTAGATTTGAAGATTGCAATTGTTATTTTAACCTAACAAACGTGTATGGAAAAGATCTTTCTAATGTGTTCTTCTGAAAATATAACAGCATACCGGTTTAGAGTGACATGAGGATGAGCAAATAAGACAGAATATTCATTTTTGGGTGAACTGTCCCTTTAAACGGTAACTCTATCGGAACTTGTGTTTATTACGGATCACTGCAGGAACTTTGTGATGGGTTTGTGTGTGGCGAGGCCGATCCTCTCATCTTTCCACAGGGCCTCTACACACCTTCACCTCATGCTAACGCTGTGTGCTTTCAAAACCTAACGCAGTTATGAGCACCAAACCATGTAAGCTCTGCAATGTGGCACGCTCTCCAACAGACCCCGACCTGTCACCGAGGAGCCTTATATGTTCACACTGAGGAAAAATCAGTTCTCCATTATCCAATTGTAAAAATGAAGGCTTTATGAGTGTAGCTTTCAGTGCAGAACAGCTCCTGAGGGCCCATAGCCCAAAGATTATTATTTTAACAGAATTATTCTGTGATGGAGTATCAGTACATCTTAACACAGACTCCAACACATTCTCTCCTCAAGGCAAAGATGCTGAGATTGAAGCTGGCACACTAATTCAGAGAAAGCTCGGGCTGTATATGAAACGCTCCTCGCTTCTCACGTATGCAAGCTTTATATCGAACCGAAGCTTCCTTTCTTGTTCTGAAGGGTTGGAGTATTCTTCAGTATTCCCTTATATAGTGCATGCAAATATTATTGGTTCATTGATCTGTAGAGCAGTGTAATATCATTAGCAATAATGTTAACTGGCTCATTTTAATGACCGTGCTAGAATTAATTTGTATAAAGTCTGACGGAAAATTTTAAGTGGCATATGCATTTTAGTGACTGATGAGGAGTTTAATAGAAATGATTGCGCCAGAAAATAAGCCATCAATAGTTGTCTGAGACAAATCGATTGAATTGATTGGCTGAATTATGTTCGACTTCAAATGCAACCTTTGCATGTAAAACTGTCGACTTGAGCCATGAAGAAACAGATAAGAAAACAGAGCACACTGTTGTCATATGCACCTACAACTGCCCGGTTACCAGTGTCAGATCTGACTAATCATCTTCAAGTAAACTACTCCAACTACAGTCACGCTCAGCTTTAAAAAAAAAAAAACACCCCCCTGAACTGATTTCATAACTTTGTGCTGTGCTGAAAATGATTGACCTAATTTGGTGTTCCTCGTCAAAAATGACTGGCCAACAAAAAACTGCTTATACATTTCTTGGTATACTGTACCAAATATTGAGTTATAGTTAATTTTATGGTGTTTGTTTTTTGTTTTTTTTTGGTTACTACTGAGTATTAATTAACTACAGGTACTTACTATAATGTAGGGTTAGAGTGAGGATGAGGGTTTGGCTTAAGGTTACTTGCATGCAATTATGCATAATTTATTGTTATTACTATAGTATGTACACACAACTGTCACGGCCACGGTGTGGAGGCAGGCAGGATACGGACGACCAGAGTCAATCAAGATATTTAATGTAGAAGACCAAGCAGATGAGACACCCACACTCTGGTAACCTTCCCAATAACCCAATAATAGATACACAGACAGGAACTTATAGGCAGATACGAGGGGGCAGACAGGTGTAGCACACTGCGTATATTACTATGATGAACTCTAAACCAACAAAAGGGAAGAAACCTACAACAAAAGTCCAAAGGGTGTACATTACTGCCCCCCTCCCTGAGGTGCGTCCTCCGCACGGTAGAACAGAGGGAGGGGCAGAGGGGACAACACCGAGGAAGATTGCTATGGTGACAGGAAGCAAGTCTTGCAGGCAGAGAGACAGGTGGAGGTTCCCGCGCGGACGTACTTCAGGGAGGGAGGGCCAGGGAGACGACGGAGTGACCGGAGACAGGAGGAGGATCCAGGGTGGACCCTGGCCACTCCATATTACCCCACGGTGGACCGACGAGGAAGGAGCCATGGGAGGAGATGTCCACCGACCTCCAGGGCTGACCACGGCGCGGAGCAGGGAGCGAGAACCCTATCCGGAGACAAACCAACGATCCAGTGGGATGCGAGATCCGTTGCCAGGTGGAGCCGCGGGCTCTGCACCGATCGGATGCGGATGCTAGATCCAGAGATCTGTGGTGGAGCCGGAGCGACTGAGGACCAAAGTGGAGCTGGCGAGAGGAAGGGGCCCCACGGAGCCGGTGGGACAGAGCGAACGACTCCAGACCATATGGAGAGATTTCCGAGGCGGGCGGGTCACCGCCCGAGCCATGCGGAGCCGGAGGGACAGGAGCACTGTGATCTGATGGTCGTGGTTCGTGGAGCGAGGGAGCAGGGACCGGTGTAGCCACTGGTCTACGGAGATTTCTGGCCGAGCCGGATGCAGAGTGAGGTAGACATCCGACCATGGTGACGCTGGAGATGCCGGAGCATTGGAGGGTCGTGTTATTTTGTGGAGCGGCACTGAGGAAGAGCTCGTGGGCTGGAGCCCTTCAGGGCAGAACTGGGGTATCAGGATCCCTTCCTGTCTTAATCGAGAAATCAGATCTCTTCCGTGGGCTGAACTGGGGATCAGGAGTCCTTCCTGGGCCTAACTCGAGATCAGGAGCCTTTCCTGGGCTGAACAGAACATCAGGAGCCCTTCCTGGGCTGAAATTGGGATCAGGAGCCCTTCCTGGGCTGGACTGGGGATCAGGAGCCTTTCCTGGGCTAAACGGAACATCAGGAGCCTTTCCTGGGCTAAATGAAACATCAGGAGCCCTTCCCGGGCTGAACTGAGGATCAGGAGCCCTCCCTGGGCTAAACGAAACTCAGAGCCCTTCCTGGGTGGATCTGGGGATCAGGAGCTCTTCCTGGGCTGGACTGGGGATCAGGTGCCCTTCCTGGGCTAGACTGGGGATCAAGAGCCCTTCTCGGGCTAAACGAAAAATCAGGAGCCCTTCCTGGACTAAACGAAACATCAGGAGCCCTTCCCAGGCTGGACTGGGGATCAGGAGCCCTTACTGGGCTGCCTGATCATGAGCCCTCCTCTACACAAACATCAGATAGCCCTTCCTGGCCTGGACTGGTGATCAGAGCTCTCCTCCTCATTTTGGCCCTGCATTCCTCCATACCCCTCTCACCCTCATCCATGATGCAGGGGGCGGCGCTCCTTCTGCGCTCACGCACCGGAGAAATACCCAAAAACCGTCCACGGCTTGCTCCCTCGTGGTGGGCACTGTCACTGGCTCTCGCACCTGTTCTGACGCGTTGGGCTCAACATCCGAGGCGATCCTCCGCTCAGTCGCTCGGCATTGTGCGGTTTCATAGATCGTGGCGGGATTTGGCTCTCCGTCATCGGTGGGCTCAGGTTGATGCTCAGGGTCCTGAGTGGGGCTGGTGTTGTCAGCAATGTCCACAGTCAGATGGGATTTGCAGGACACCAGCACCCACTCTATGAAGGCGGCGAGGCTCTCTTGAGGACCATCCCCAGACAACTGCGCTCATGTGGTGGCGTTAAGTCCAACCTGGTAGAACATGCAGAGGCAGTTGTCCGGGTAGTGCGTAAGGTGGGCCAGGGACAGAAAGTCGTTTGTGTGGTCCTCAAGAGAGCATTCCCCCCTGCTCCAGCAGGAGGATTTGGGAATGCGGGGTAGTCCTCACCGAAACAAATACAAACGGCAAAACAAACAGGAAAGATGGCCGCTATGATGTCTTTGGGGTCTTTATTCTGTCACGGTCTGTGGAGGCAGGCAGGATTACAAGGACGAAAAAGATTCCAATAAAGATATTTAATGTAGACACAACAGAGATTCCGGAAAGACACACACACACACACACACACACACACCAAATATTGGATTCAAACTATTTCTGTATTTGTGTATGTATTATTTTTTTTTTATTTGAACTGACTGGTCATAGGCCAATGAACGAGCATTGGATAAACATATTGTGGATCATTGTAGCAATGTTCACCACCTCAAACTGAGGTGTAACCTACGAAAGCATATACCAAAATATAAAATCCAAGATTTGACGAAAATGTAGCATAAATGAGAAATGTATTTATTTATGAATGACTGGGAACACTAGGAGGTGTAACAAGGTATGGAAAAAATAAAGTATAAAATAAAATAATGGTCAGTAAGTTTTAGTCCAATGCATTAACATTAACTAGCATTTTCAGGAAAAATAAAATCCTCTCAAGTTCAAAATGACTGGAACACATGGTTAAATATATAATCAATAACACTTTTTTTCTGGCACGAAACAATGACATTTTTGGAGTGACTGAACAAACCCAAATAGTTACAAAATACAACAACAAAACAACTAGAACACACCTTAATTTAACATTAAAAAAAAAAGAAATGATGATGAAACAATTTTCACTCATATATTCCACAAATAATTACAGATAAATGGCAAATAGCACATTAGATGTACAATTGTGGATAAACTTAAATAGTATTTTCTTGTAAAACATAATCCAATAATCTTTGTTTTGAGGAATCCTTGTATAGATTAGTGATAATCAGCAGTATTTCTGCTATAGAAAACAAACACTTTGCCTCACAGCTTTATGTTGGGAAAAGTGTACTCTAGTTACACTATTTTGAAAGCAGCTGAGCTTCTATCACAGTATGTTGAATTTACTGCATTGTGAGCTGCTGGAGAATTTGAATATGCACAAATGCATTGTTCAACATCACTGTTCTTACACATGCAAAAGCATAAACACATGCAGGTGTTTTTGTGTGAGTGTGTGTGTGTTGGGTCAATCATTTGTTGTGTGTGTGTGTTGTGGTGTCCCAGACAGGAGACTGTTGCTGCCACTCACCCCCTGCTCGTCATGTAGCTGGTGTAAGCAATGGCCCGCATCCCCTAATTGACACTGCATCAGATGATGACCGCCTAAGAACACTTGACACGCATACAGCATGCCGTGATCTCCTCACCGCCCGCAGGGGAGGTCCGAGACAGAGCGAAGAGAACCAGGAGCCCGCTCTGAACACAGATTACTCTGCTTTTGAAGAGTGACAACATGTGGTGCAGCGGCTCTGGGTTGGTGCAGATTGCACGTCCAGACAGAAGCATCTCAGAAGAGTCTGAGGCCGTGACCTTTTCTTAACCTCCAGAAGTTTTCATTTCTTCTGCCTCTAATCACTGCTGTAATATGACAAATAATACAGTAGCAAGTCTGTGAAGTCGGTCTTCATTTTATGTTTCACGTTATTTACGATGACTAGTTCAGTGTCCATGTTAGTATTATTTATATGCCATTATATTATTATTATATTTTGATTAGTCTTTATTTTATATGTTGAGCTTCATTTTAGTTTAAGTTATTCTTGGCATTTTTATTAGATGTTAAATACCCCTTTCATAAGTGTCAGTGTTATTTTAGTATTATTTCTATACTATCATAGCATCATTCATATTTTGAATAATTTTTTTTATTTTGAGTTTTCCTTTCCGTGCTTCTCCTTTTTATTAGGTTTGGATTTTTTTTTTATATTTTAAATTCATTCTAAACTACAGATTACAGTGTCAGTGTTGCTTTTAGTACTTGTTTTATAGTAAATTATACTAATTATTACTTAATCTTAAAAAAACTTTGCCCTTTTCCCATTTAATTTTAAGGTGTCAAGTTTTGGCAATTTTTTTATGTGGTTTGGTCTTTTTTATAATTATGATTGCTTTAATTTTCACTTTTTTATTTTATTTTTATTGTATTTTATTTTTTAGTAATTTTATGTTTTAAAATATTGTAGTTGCCAAAGCAACATTTTAATGTTCAGACATGTACGTTGCCATCATATTTATATTTTAGTTTATTTCAGCTTTATTTCAAGGAACGAAATGTTAGTTTTAGTTACAGAACCTCACTGATCATTGTTCTTAGCTTGACATCACTTTATAACAACTGGAAATGTTTCGATTGAATTGGTGAACCCTGCGCACAAAACCATCTAAGTTTCAATTTTTCGAAATGAATGGCATGCAGCATCTGAAGCTGAATCAATAGCTTCCATTGTGTATGGGTTGTTAGGAGCGGACATATTTGCCCTCTGTATCTGAGGGTCAAAAAAATCTAAATATTGAGACAATCATCTTTAAAGTTGTCCAAATGAAGTTCTTAGCAATGCATATTACTAATCAAACATTAAGTTTTGATATATTTACGGTAGGAGATTTACAAAATATCTTCATGGAACATGATCTTTACTTAATATCCTAATGATTTTTGGCATAAAAGAAAAATGGATAATTTTGACCCATACAATGTATTGTTGGCTATTGCTACAAATATCCCCCAGCGACTTAACACTGCTTTTGTGCTCCAGGTTCACAATTGGTCTGAAAGCGATATCCAGGTGCTATTGTTTGCTCTGTGTTGTATTCTCTTGATGTGCCCAGCCTAACTGTAGCAACTTCAGTATTAATGTATAGCATGCACGAGTATAGAATTAAACTCGGTTTCGAACGCAGCACATCCAATCAGAATTTAGGTCCAGAACTCCATCCAGCACAAATATGTCCGAGCTCTTCTCCGAGCAGCACTTTTGGAAAGCGTGGGCGTTTCTGTGGATGTTTGGTGCCAGGTGCACATTAAACACTCTGGCTTTAAGCCGTGGGGAATGGTGTACATGGGAAAGTTCGCATCTCCACTCTCACATTTAGCGATATGTAACAATACAATACACGTAGCTCATTTAACAACAGGCCCCTGCGCTGTGCATCTGGATGCCTTTACAGTAAATCTGCACTCTGGGTTCACGCAGTCAAACAGTGGCCTCTCGCCAGGCCGAGCGTCCGAACTCAGACGACATCAAACGCTGGGGACGGTCCACGTGTCGTATCTGACGCTGCCAGTTGACAGCGATCATCGACCCCAGAGCAGATGTTGCTTGTAATAATCCACGCTTGAGAAAGAGGCATGCATGCCAGGTGGGGAAGCCGGGGTGCTCTCGAACTCGCTCGCTCGCCTTCCTCACAAAACCCTTTTTGGCCCTCTTGTAAAACAAAAGATGCTTTGAGGTATTGGGTTTCATCAAAACAAAGAGCGAGGGAGTGGAAGGGGGCGGTCAGCGCAGACGCCCGTTAAACAGCGAGCAACCGAGGGGGAAACGGGACACCCAAGGGTCCGCAGGTCTGGAGAAGACCATCAAAGTAAGGTAAGAGCAAGCTCGCCTGTGTCAAACTATGGAAACCGTTACCGGCTGCTAATGGAGCGCTGCTATTTCTGTGGCATTGATTGACTGCTGGCTTCCTCTGAGCGGGCAACTAACTCTTCAAATCAGCCCGGCCATGAGAAAATGGATCAAAAGCGCTAAGAGGAGGCACGCCGGAGCGAGAGGAGAGAGGATCTCAGAGCTGGGGTGAGGAGCGAGAGATTTGGAAATGGCTCTGCTGTCGAGGAGGAGGAGGAGGGCTGGATGTGCGACTCTTCCTCTGGCCTTTAGGAGGCGCAGTGCTTCCACTCCACAGACGTCTGGAGTCAGGGATCGGCCTGCTGTTGTTTCTCTAAACACAGGGACTGCATTAAAAAAAACTTCCAGAGCCTCTTCCTGCTGCTTTTTTTAAAGTGCTACTTAATTTGTATTGTTTTGCACGTTATGCATTGCTTTTTACGCCTGCGATCATTTAAGTTTCAAATGTTTTAAAAATCAAGTGCATGCCATAAATTACATGAAAAACAGTATAGAGACAAGATAAATCTGTAATAAAATATTAAGATGCTTAGTTAACATTAATATTATTGTTTAAAGTACTACTTAATTTGTATTGTTTTGCACGTTATGCATTGCTTTTTACACCTGCGATAATTTAAGATTCTAAAAATATAATTTTACTGAATGCTATAATATACATGAAAATCATTATAGAGACAAGATAAATCTGTAATAAAATATTAGCATGCTTAATTAACTTTTTTTTTTTTTTTTTAAATTAATTAATACCATATTTAGTCTGAATTTCCGGGAACCAAACCAAAACACGAGACAACTACGCAAGACAAATGCGCTTTCAGCGTTTCATGTTGTAACTAACAATGCTATATTTCTTTCTTCCTTTTTTAAACCGACTTTTGTTGTGTTTAATCTAATTACTTTAATCGTGAAAGGAAAACAGTGTATCTTTTCTTCGAGCCATGACTCATTCAATTATAGAATTACTGAAATCGCTAATCTATTCAAATTAATTGCACTATAAATCTTATGTAGTCACCATAGAAAACATATACATTTGGCTCCCTTTGTTACGTCGGCTCAAGTCGTTCTCCTTCAAACAAATACACTTTTCAGCAGCAGTATGACTAAGAAATTAGATTAGCCTCTATTGAATCAAGATGCAGGACACACACATTTCTCAAACAAAAGATAATCGAATGAAAACACGCAGGTATGAATTGCTGATGCCTCGTGATGAATGGATGGTAATGAATGTCAGGGATGAGACGTCAGGGCAAAGAGGAGTGTGTATAATTGTTTGATAATTTATGTTTATTCAAATGGAAATCTCTGTAGAATTGTATCAAACATGAGTGTGTCAGTCAGGCGAGCCAGTGGCTAAATACTCACATCATCACAAACAGGAATCAGATTCCGTGTGTATTTATTAAGCTTAAATATAGAATTAAAAATCTGTTATTACAGATTTTTAAGTACATTTTTGAATACATGACAGGTTTTTAATTACAGATGCATTTTTAAAAATCATGATTATGTATCTGTTAATGACTTACATTTATATATTTGTGCTTGCAATTACATATTCAGAATTTGCATAAATATATTTGAATTAAAACTATACATTGATGTTGTTGTTGTTGTATTTAATTATTCCCCCTTGCTTTCATAATTACATCTATAACTATCTAAAATTGCATAATGAAAAGTTGAGAGAATTTTATAAACACATAAAAGGTCATTAATTTCAAATTCATGCAAGAAAAAGAGTCGAGCTACTAAATTGCTGAATAAATAAAGAAACGTTCATGTTTGAATGGAAATATAATGCAAAGAAAGCGCTCCATTTCAGAGAACTGATCAAATTAAGCGTCTCGTAAACCACACGCACACACACACACACACACTTACACACAAACTCACACACACACACACACTCACACACAAACACACAGGTTTGTTTTTGTGAAAAGTGGGGACTCTCCATAGGCGTAATGGTTTTTATACTGTACAGACCGTATATTCTATTGTCCTACACCAACCCTACCCCTAAACCTACCCCTCACAGGAGACTTTCTGCTATTTCAGATTTTCAATACGTTCCATTCTGTGTGATTTATAAGCGTTTGAAAAGTGGGGACATGGGATAATGTCCTGAAAACCTGTCACCTTCTCCTTGTAATACCTATGTCATACCTTTGTAATTATACAAATTTATGTCCCCCATTTGTCACAAACAAAACACACACACACACACAACTCACAAACACACACACACACTCTCTCTCACACAAACACACTCACTCTGACACTTCCACAGGCGACGGCCTACAAATAGCTAACCAAGGTGATTCAATCGATCTGCAGCCACGAGATCTCTCTGAAAAAGGACGGGTGAAAATTTAGCCATGCACTTGGAATCACTCCGGCACAAAGAGTGTCTTCCTATCTGACGAACAACACTGTAGAACATTTGAAGTGTGTCAGTTTATTTTTTTCTCTTTGTTGTAAGTGGTGTGTGTGTGTGTGTGTGGGTTTAAGGGCATATATAAATTATTGCTATGAAAATATATTTGTTGTTGTTCTCTTTAATCATCACACACACACACACACACACCACACACACCAACGTGTGTTTTGTGCCCAGTGGTGACCTCTCATAGGCGTAATGTTTTCTACTGTCAGACCGTTAAATATTATAGGCATGTTTTACTTTCTCCAAAAAAAATAATTCTGTTGATATAAGCTTGCAAGGGGGACATGGGGGTAATGTCATATAAGTCACCTTCTCCTTGGAATTAACTGTCCATACCTTGTCTTATACAAAAGTTTGTCCTCATGTGTCACAAAAAACACACACACTCACACACACACACACCCACAACACACTCACACACACACACAGTGCACACACATCCACACACACCACCCGCCAAACACTCACACCACCCCACAACACAACACAACACCACACACACCCACACACCAGACAAGCACCACCCACACCACACACACACACACACAGACACACACAACACACACACACACACTATACACACACCCACACACACTCACACACACACAAAACACACACTCCACACACACACCACACCACACACACCCACACACACACACACTCACACACACACACACACACACACACACACACACACACACACACACACACACACACACACACAGACACACACACACACACACACACACACACACACACACACTTTCAAACACACACACACACACACACCGCGTGATGCGGGAGGAAAGGGACGGGCTGTCTGTTGAAGACGCTGAGCTCAGTCATGTCCTCCTAATCTGAAATCTAATCAATAGAATGCAGCTCGGTTTTGTGTAGTTTAGATTAGGTAAGCATTTGATTCCTAAAAAATGTAAATTGATCCTCTGTTGGACATTTTTTAATTGGCGTACTGGGCAGCGTTTAAAACGTGGTTTGTATTGATTGGATTAGGTTTTGAATTGGCTATGTAAAATGGTTTTACATAGATTAAAGATCCTTAGTTGTTATGTGCTACATAATATTCTGTGTTTATAATCAGTTTATTTATGATTAAATGGACGTTTTAAAATAAAGGTTTTCATTTCAGCTTTAATGTTTTAAATTCACCTTATGTATTTTGGAAAAAAAAACATTATTGCAGTGTTTGTGTGTGTGTGTGTGTGTGTGTGTGTGTGTCTAAACCACATACACATTTGTACCTACAAGTGCACTAAACCTGACAAAACCTCCTTTTTTAGGACATATTCATTTGGAAAAATGGCATAAAAATAAAGCATACAATATTTTTTTTAAATATATACTATTAAGGTAAAAAGTCTTCTGTTATGGTTATGTTACAGTAGCTAAAACAAGCTGTATATAAAAACAGCTTATCTCTCTCTCTCTCTCACACAAACACAACACACACACACACAACACACCACACACACACACATACACACACCACACAAACACACACAACACAAACACACACACAACACACACAAACAGCACACACACCAACACACACACACACCACCATAAAAGGATTTAAATGGATACTTATATACATTTTAAAAATATATAAAAGAGACTATAAAATAGATTTCTACCAATGAGTAATATTCTAAATATAAATAAGCCAGCAATTTAAATTATTTCATATCCTGAAATGGACATATTAAATAATTAGCAAAAAGAAAAAAAGTGATATTTTTACTCTATACTTAAAGTCATAAACTTAACAAATAATAAGGTTCAGACTGAGCGGAACGCCATGTGTGTGTGTGTGTGTGTGTGTGTGTGTGAATGGAGCGTTTGGAGACCTAGTGCGTAGCATTCTTTCATGCCGATGGTTTAGCGCTCTCGGAGTCAGGCCCACCTGAACAACAAGCCCAGGAGTAAGAATAAACTCCTACATGTGCGCGTCATATTGAGACACAGCCCAGAAAGACAGCAAAGCGCCATTAAACACTGCCATTAGTTTAGTGTGCAGAGCAATTATAAGGTCGATGTCTCTAAGAAGTGTGACACTGTGACTCATCATGACCAGCTGACACAGCGACACTCACTCGACCAATGGGGATAGATGGGGGCGGGGCTATCTGACAGGCTGACCAATGGCAGAGGTGGGACAGTGAGAGTATTTTAAACCTGTGAGTATTTTAAGGTAACACTGATGCAGCACAAATTACACCCTTCATCTTTAAATTTTACTTTGTGCCTCACATCTACATATAGCATGTGACACTTTTAAAAAAATTTGAAAATTGATTTCTCTGACTTGCATATGTAGACAGAAACAAACTTGGTTTCTTCAGGCTCACTTTTGTGTGAAAGCATGACAGGTATATATGTGGTGTGTAGAGCAGTAAGTGATGTTATAATGTGACGCCCTTAGTACATTCATTTGAGAACACACTCTGAGAGAGTCTACAGCACACACACACGCAAAACCGCACACACACAAACACACCACACACACACACAAACACAAACACAAACACACACACACACACACCCACACACACACACAAACACACAACACACACAAACACACACAAACACCACACACCACACACACACACACAACACATAATATTTGCATAATTAATTCTTATTGGTCTTGTTTCTTGCAAATACTTGCATACTGAATTGTGATTGGTCTTTTCTACACTTATATAAATAATGATCTGTCCCTGAGGTGGTATACTAAGGTACAAAAGCTAAAAAGTACACATTTACACCTTCATTTCCCCTAAATGGTACATATTAGTACATTAGAAGTACATTTTAACACTTTTTGAAAGGTCTTCAGACTGCAGAGGTGTTGTGTTGAGTTTCATTAATTCACAGCTGACAGAAATCTAGATGTGTTTCTGACAGAAACAGAAAATCATGCATGAACGTCTCCTCTTTTGCTAAGAACTCTGGGTTCTGTTTGTTTCTCGTGTTTATTTTCTGTTTGTTGTCTGTTTACTCTGTATCCATGTCTGATAGTTTGGGTGACGTACGTGTAACTAGTGGATGTCTGACTCTCTCCCCGATCAGAGAGACTCCATACACAGAGCTTTCTTGCCAAGCAGCTCAGGTTTAATTCCTCTGGCCTGTCCAGTGCTGTTCCAGCTGCTCCCTGAGCGAACACAAACACACAGACACACACACACACACACACATCAGCGTCTGCATGATCAGTGGCACTGATCTGACTTCTGATGTGTGTGTGTGTGTGTGTGTGTGTGTGTGTGTGTGTGCAAGTGTGCGTGTGCGTGTGTGTGTGTGTGTGTGTGCGGTTTTGTGCTGTGCATGCGGCGTTGCAAGTGTGCAGTTTGCGTCACGTGTGGTGTGGTGTGTGGTGTGCATCGCGTAGACGTTGCAAGTGTGCAAGTTTGCGTGTGTGTGTGTGTGTGTGTGAGGGCACAGGGGAGGGCTGGGCCGCAGGTGGTGGTCTTATCTGTCTGCCTTGCGGATCTCGGCGATCCTCCTAATGAGTCGGTGAAATTAAAGATGAAAGGAGGGACGGCAGCTCTATTTGTTTAAGCACAGTTATGAATCATGGGTAATGAGGCAGGTTTGGCAGGATCTGTCCACTAATGTGACCCTCTTGCCAGTTGGCATGTCAGTCAGCTGACCTCTGTTTACCAAAATACCTCACATTTTACAACCTCAAACAATTGTTTCTGGATGACGAGATCGATGTAGATTCATTTCTTCAGTGCTGTCATCACTTTCTTTTTCCACACGATGCAAAAGTTAAAATGTGTTTCGGTTGCTCATTTCATTATAATGGAAGTGCATGAGGACTGAGACTGCTGGGCAGTAAAATTATATTGTAAACATAAATATTAGTCTTCAGAAAACGTACAGACACACTGGAAAAAGGGTGTATTATTTACTTTGAAACAAATTTAATTCAGAAATTACTTGTAAATTTCACAAACGGAAAGAAATGGCAAGTAACACTGAATTAAACACAAAATATTATTTTCAGTCACACTTAAATCCTTTATGTCTAATGCATTATAAAGTAATTCATAATACACATTGTAATACATTAGATCTTTTCATAAATAATTGTAATCAAAACGAACATGCATTATAATGTTAAGAGATTCCTTGTTACTTCTGAAATTGGTTTGTCATGTGTTTTAATGCATTCTATGAACAGATAAGCCATGTAGTGTATTATAACTGTGGTTACAATTATTCATGAGATTATTCAATTATTAAGTGCATTACAATAATTAATGCATTATATATAAACTAATATAATGTATGTGAATTAGCATTTGTTTTATTTACAACTTTGAAAAAAAAATGTATAGTGTAGTGCATGACTTTTTATTATACATTTGTGGTGCTTTGTTGATATTTTGGGACTTTAGACAGACAAGTCTTCATTTAGTGAGTAAATGATGACATAATTTTAATTTGGGTGAACTATTTCTATAAATGATGAATGATTGGAGTGAGCAGTAATGCCGTTAGCTGCACTACAACTGATCCTTTACACGAGGACTGCAGATTCTGTCCATTTAGATACACATTTGTCCGGCGTCCAGGTGAGCTTCTCATAATGCTGTCCGTATGCTGTCTCCTCCGCTTCATGGGATATGAAGGATTTACATGTGGAGGAAGGATTTGGAGTGAGGAGCACCTGAGGACCTTCTGAAGCTCTCAAAGCGGAGGTCTTAGAAAGCTGAGCGCAGGTAAAGCTGAACGCCTGCCAGATAGCAGCATGCTGCTCCGCCAATCTGTCTCAACCCGTCAGAAAACACCTGCAGTTTCAATATCAGGAGCACCCACATCTCACACACACACACACACCAACACACACACCACACACACACACACAAAACACACACAACACACACACACACAAAACACACACACAACCACACCCAAACACCACACACTATCACACACCACACACACAGCACACACACACACACACACACACACACACACACACACACACACACACACACACACACACATACACACACACACACACACACACACAATGCACACACGCACACACACACAGCTCACAAACAGTGAAAGGCAAACACATACAGCAGAATTTGGACACTGAAAAATTGTCTGTGGGTATTTAATAACACAATATCACACCAATGGCATTTTATTTTAAAGAAAGACTGCACAAAAGCATATTTAATTTAAAATTGTAATTTTGAAATGTATGTCTTATTGCAAATACTGTTGACATTCATAGACAGTGTGACGTAAGTGACCAAATGTGACACTGAATGCCATTGCAATTATCAAAACCTTTAAACAACTTGGTCTATTGTGCTGTGATATATATATATATATATGAAGAGTTAGTTTGCAAAAACACAGATACGTTTTTTTATTGTGTTAGTTAGCTGTAATTATTAGTTATTTTTTTACCTAATCAATATAACCCAACTAAAGTTTGATTGAGATGAATTGAAATGCACAATGAAAATTTTTTTTTTGAATGAAATTGGTAAATGCAAATAATTATTTTTTTCTTTGCAAAAGAACTCTTATATGTATATATATATATAATATAGATATATATATATATATATATAGCACACATATGTTTCAGAAATGTGGTGTGTTTCAGAGCTGAACCGACTGAGATTTGATTATAGTGTTGGCATTTGGTTTTATATCTAGTTATAATTGCCGTATATGCTTTTGTAATATTACTTTTTTTTATGGCTTATTTTATACTGTTTTTACTATGTATGGCCCTTAATATTCATTTTATTTTTATTATCTGATTTTTAACATGTTCATTGTGTGCGTATGTCTTAATTGTCGATTTGGCACTGATGAATCATGCACAGACCAGGAGTAAAGTAAAGTAAAGTAAACAAAAACCATGGGCAACTTTTATTTCCATGTCATCTGTGATAAAGTTAGATAGAAAGTAAATACAGACAACTTGAGATACAGTTCCTCTATTTACTTGAACTGATCAAAATAATTTACAGTCAGTAACTACAGCTGATCCCAATTATTCTGTTGAAAAGGAAAATGTCCTGTTTCATCTCTTCATGTGAATGAATGAATCAGCACAGCTCTCACAGCGAGCGCGGGCCTTCATTGTCATGTAAGAGTAATTAACTTGAAAGGCATTCATGGGTTAAAAAGATGAAAGAGCATTGAACAAGTGACGTTTGTTGACGCTAAACTGCGATTGTTAATATAATTTGTTACTTTAATGTCATTGCAGGCTGAATTTGATCCATTAAATAGATTCAACATGCAAAATGATTGATGAAACACAATACTAAAGTTGACAACTGTTTTTGCTGTGTGTAATTGACCAAGACCAGAATGTCAAGTCTAGAATTACCTGCTTTAATTACTCCAACTTACTGTATGATATTATCAGTGATGGAAATCAAAGGCAAACCCCTTATCACGTTTCACGAAAGCTGGACGTAATTACAATGGAAATCACAATTTGCCATCGTCAGGACGAGCGCGGCCGGCCTTATCGGGGGAAAAGTGAAGTAATTGGGCTGGGAAATGCATGCTGGTGTTTGAGCGAAGAATCGGGCATTTGTCATTGTAGTATATATTTCAAAGAGGGGCTCTGAAAGGCAATCCTTCACATTCTCTGGCCCGCCGGCCGCATTGTTTTCTGGGCATCAGGGGTTGGGAGTTAAATGGATTAATTAGCTCTCAGCCTCTCTGCTTTCAGCTCACTGCCTCGCTGGGGGCTTTTGAAATGCACATATCCCTCTAAAGACATAATCACCTAATTAGGTGATTTTCAAATGCAATCAGGACATAAGTGGGGGGTTAATTTTGCTCTCCATCCATCTCTCTCTCTCTCTGAGCTGTCATTCGCATGCACTCTGTCCTAGTGGCTGTCTTTGAGAGAATGTGCTCTGGGAAGGTTTTTGTGGGAGATAAAGTGATGGTGAACTGATGGTTGTGATGCAGGAACAAGGTTCAAACACAGTCCCTGTGCATTAAGTTATGTTGCTCTCTCATGTCAGATCTGTGGTCTAGCGTCTAGTGCTCATCTTCCCACGCGCGTGAAAATTCCTGAACTCACCAAAGATATAGATGTACAAAAAAAACAAACATGACCACATTTTATCATATTGCATTACGTTATTTTATTGTATTACATTACACTTTCTTCACGAAAATATACACTAGTCAACATTTGAAGCGGTTTAAAACTTTTCATCAAAGTTGTCCTAAAACCTAAACCCAAAATGCATTCTTGTCTTAGGACAACTTTGATTAACTTTTTTGATCCACTTCAAATGTTGTATAAACTATAAAAAAACTATATTTATAAAACCTGACCAAAAGATCTAAGTATTGCAAAGTACTGTTTAACTGTATTTTTTATCAAATTATATTATAAAGACAATATTTTGTTATATTAATATGTATATAATTATATTATTTTTAAGATAATACTGCTGTAGCCAAAAACTAAAAAAGTATACTTGTGTTGCATTTACTGTTGCTATTGTCTGTAGAATACACTTATAAAATAGTGTGGCTTTTAGTTTCTAAATTAATTCTTTGACAGCAATGTTTTATTTATTTTCTTGCTGTAGCGAAAAAAAACAAACAAACATTATTGTATTTTGATGTTGCATTAGCATGTACATGTGCTATGCCTATAAATATATTTATAAAAATGTACCAAAGGGCAAAACAAATAGTAAAACATGCTTACTGTTTTGTTTTTATTATTTTATTTATTTATTTTTTTTTTGTTTGTTTTGCATTACAATGCTATACTCGCTATACCTCTAAAATATTATAAAAATGTACCAAAGGGCCAAAAACAAATAGTAAAACGTTCTTTGTGGTTTTGCTTTATTTATTATTATTTTTTATTAATTTTTTTGCTACAGCGAGCACAAAAATCGCTGTTTCCCCCGATTTGAGATGTTTGATGGATGACAAAATGATGGTGTGGATTAAAGGGCTGCAGAAAGCCTGGCGTCCTGCCTGGAGTCCAGCGCGGTCCAGAGGAGGTTAAATGAAGATTTGGCGTCTCTCTGAAGACTGAGGTGACACGTCATTGACTCTTCACACTCTCCACTGACCGCAGACACTCAGTCTGTGTGGAGCTTCTAGTATCTGATGTGAAACAAGAAGGTCCCCTTTTCTCTGGCTCTCCACGGCTTCACCGAGAACAATCGGTGACTCTCCAGAGCAACAAGCTGACCGCAGGAGGAGAGGAAATCAGATAATTAAATGTGAGAAAGCCGGCGGAGAGAAAGGGGACGAGCTTTCTGCACCAGTACCTTCCTGAGGGCACCTGCTCAGGCGTTTCGGAGGCCAGGCCGGTAGTGGACGGCGAACAGCACAGCGAGGCCATGGACAATAGAGCGCCGCGGCCCCTCAATGCTTCGCCTGGCAAACACATTCAGCTGTCAGGGACAAACAAGCCAGCCATGTCCACCCTCAGCGGCTCCACGTCCATCAGCCGGCCGAGGGTCAAAAGAGCCGTGTTTCACTTCCAATGATACGCCTCATGCCTCAGGAGCCTGTATAAAAGCCCTAGGCAGGGGAGGACGACTGGAGGGATGGGAAAAATCACATGTCCTGTGTCTGTGGGGAGGAAGAGAGACGCTCGTTTCACATCATAATATGTGGGTCTGAGTTTGTGGACTGACACACCGCTCATCTGAAAGCCAAAGGTTGATACTCTGGGGTACATTTCCTAAAAGCATCTAACAAGTTCCATCGTTACCAATAGAGTTCACAATGAAACTTACGAACGTAGTTAACAAAGAGTTTATTCGTTAAGACTAAGCACTGAAACAAAGGTAATATCTAAATTAACTAGTTTTATTCAAATCAAATCACTGAATCAACCTAAACATTTCTTTCTACCAAAATATATTTTTATTTATTTTATTATTATTATTATTTTCTTATTCGTTCTTGCTCTTTGTATACTTTCTCTTTTATTATTACTCTAAAGCAATTGTGATTAATGTGTAAACGATTAGGAAAACTGCATTTCCTGTGTTGAGTGTATAATTAACCGAGCAGTTATCAGTTTAGGGCCAATTGAAAATGTGCATTTGAGTTTTGTTTGTTGTGTTTTTCATGTCTTTAGGTTTTGGTTTAGTCATGGCCCTGTCTAGTCATGTGATCCTTGCCTCATGTATCTCTGCCTTGTGTATGTGTCATGTTTTGATTGGTTGTCTTAGTCATGTGTCTTGTCTCTCATTGGTTGTTTCTTGTCATGTGACCTGTATTGTTTTCTATAAGTAGCCATCATGTTGCCATTGTCTCCTGTCGTGTATTGATCTTGTAACCTGCTGTTGGTGCTGTTGGTAGTCAAGTCTGTTCATGCGAAGTCAGTCTTTCTTCGTTTTTGGATCACTTTGTAAATAAAGCTGCACTTGGGTTCATCACAACTGTCCTTCAGTGGACCGTTTGTTACAATACCATGTTAATTTGATAGAATGGCAAATTACATAGTTTTGTTGTGTTTGGACAAATCGTACATAAATGTTTGTGATTTGTGTAAAACCTTTTTTTTCAGCTATTTTAAAGTATTGGTTGGTTGTATTAACTATTGTGAAAACATTTGAGAATTTTGTGCATATTGTTTTGAGAAAATTATTTGCATGATTTGAAATTTGTATGAAATGAATGAAAACGTACAATCTGTTTAGGACAATTATAAAGTGTTCAGGTCATTGTGTTAACTGTTTTGAGAACAGTGACCTGAATTGTAACTTGTAATCGCATCCAAAATAAAAAGTTTTTGTTTACATAATATATATATGTGTGTGTAGGATTGGAGAAACGAACCATTTCGATGCTTCAAATCAATTAAACCAATTGCTTCTCAAAATGATTCACTGTTTCGAAGCGCTGGAAACACCACACGCTGGTGACGCCTGCTGTTCAAAACTGTGTAAATGCAACAAAAAAACTCCGGCCAAAACATGCATAAAAACAGCTTTTACAAACCCAATGCAAATGCTTTCTTGAAAGTATAATATATTAAATTCAATCAAAATAATAAAATACCATTGAAAATTAAGTGTCTGTATAATATGCGTACACATTGATCAAACTGATCTGAGATCGTATAACCATAGACGCTGATCCACGGGTTCACAGAGATCGCCCTCCTAAGGCGAACAATTGAAATTTCGAAACGTTTCGAAACAGTAATGACGTAACGAAGCATCGTTTAATGAAATCACGTGACTTTGGAATTTTGATATGCGCTCCGAACCACTGTTCATGAAGCAGTGTTTCAAAAGGGGCCATCACTAGTGTGTGTACTTTGTATATTATTATGTATATATAAATACACACCATGCATGTACAGGTTCATCTCAATAATGAGAATGTCGTGGAAAAGTTAATTTATTTCAGTAATTCAACTCAAATTGAAAAACTCGTGTATTAAATAAATTCAATAAACACAGACTGAAGTAGTTTAAGTCTTAGGATTCTTTTAATTGTGATGATTTTGGCTCACCTTTCACAAAAACCCACCAATTCACTATCTCAACAAATTTAGACTACTCTTAAGACCAATAAAAAAAAACATTTTTAGTGAATCGTTGGCCTTTGGAAAGTATGTTCATTTACTGTACATGTACTCAAAACCTCTTTTTGCATGAATTATTGCATCAGTGTGGCGTGGCATGGAGACAATCAACCTGTGGCACTGCTGAGGTGTAATGGAAGCCCAGGTTGCTTTGATAGCGGCCTTCAGGTCATCTGCATTGTTGGGTCTGGTGTCTCTCATCTTCCTCTTGACAATACCCCATAGATTCTCTATGGGGTTCAGGTCAGGCGAGTTTGCAGGCCAATCAAGCACAGTAGCACCATGGTTATTGAACCAGCTTTTGGTACCTTTGGCAGTGTGAGCAGGTACCAAGTCCTGCTGGAACATGAAATCAGCATCTCCATAAAGCTTATCAGCAGAAGGAAGCATGAAGTGCTCAAAAATTCCTGGTAGATGGCTGCGTTGACTGTGGACTTCAGAAAACAAAGTGGACCAACACCAGCAGATGACATAACACCCCAAATCATCACAGACTATGGAAACTTAACACTGAACTTCAAGCAAAATTTCTGTGCCTCTCCACTCTTCCTCCAAACTCTGGGACCTTGATTTCCAAATTAAATGCAAAATTTACTTTCATCTGAAAAGAGGACTTGGTCCACTGTGTTTTCTGAAGGAGGTTTCGGAAGAATTACACATATGGCATATGAACAAACCATTTAGGTGCATCTAAAAGATAGAGGTGATTGTAACTCTCTTAGAAAAACACGGGCTCTGGGGCTATACCATGGACTTTACACATATGGGATCCACTTAGGTCTCTACATATGGAACCTAGCCCTCTACTGGTTCTCACGGATTCATAGAGTGATGGCCTGGCACCGGACATTCCGCCACGTCTGGCTGCCGAGGGGATGCAGGAGCTCGACAGGGCCTACAGTACGGACATTCTGGAGCAGTTTTAGCAAGCCGACACTAAACCGGGGGCCTCTCAGCGCCTCTACCCGTTTGAAGTGAGAACACAGGAGAATACCGGCTCCAAACAAAGGCTATAGAATCTAGCGAACGTGTTGGGAGTCGCCCAGCCCGCAGCTCTACAAATATCTGTCAGCGAGGCGCCATGAGCCAGCGCCAAGGAGGATGCAACACTTCTAGTAGTGTGAGCTTGCAACCTGAGTGGGCAGGCACACCCTGTGCCTGATAAGCCAGAGTGATGTCATCCACTATTCAGTGGGCCATCCTCTGCTTAGAGACAACATTCCCCTTCTGCTGGCCTCCGTGACAGAAAAAGAGCTGGTCTGAGGTCCTGAAGCTTTGTGTCTGGTCTACGTAGCATCTCAAGGCTTGGACGGGACAAAGAAAAGCTAGGGCTGGGTCTGCCTCCTCCTTCTGCTCCAGTCAAGAGCAGAGTTTTCATTGAAAGAAACTTCAGCTCGACTGACTGCAAAAGCTAAAATGGGTCCTGCTGTAGTGCCAAGTCATGCCTCCCTAACGACTTCCCTTCCACGTGGTTGTGGTACGCAGCAATCGCAGCCACATAGACTTTAACGGTGGAGGGAGACAGCCTTCGCTCCAAACCATCCTGCAGGAAAGAAAGCACGACTACGATTGGGCATCTTCGGGGGTCTTCTCGGCGAGAACACCACTCGACGAACAGGTTCCACTTCAATGCATAAGCGTGTCTCATAGATGGTGCTCTTGCCGTAGTGATGGTGTCTACTACCTCTTGGGGTAGGTCACCTAGAACCTCCGCGTCCCGTCCAAGGACCAGACGTGAAGTTTCCAGAGGTCTGGACGCGGATGCCAAAGGGTACCCCGTCTCTGAGTCAGTAGATACTTTCTCAGAGGGATCTGACAGGGAGGGGCTGTCACAAGAAGCATTAGTTCCAGGAACCAGGTCCGAGTGGGCCAATAAGGCGCCACAAGCAGGACCTGCTCCTCGTCCACTCTGATCTTGCACAGTGTCTGTGTGAGAAGGCTCACTGTGGGAAATGCATACTTGCGTAGGCCCTAAGGCCAGCTGTGTGCTAGTGCGTCTGTGCTGAGTGTTCCCTCGGTCAGGGAGTATAACAACGGGCAGTGAGAGGTTTCTGGAGAGGCAACATGTTTACCTGAGCGGCTCTGAAACGTCCCCACACCAGCTGGACCGTCTGGGGATGGAGTCTCCACTCTCCGGGGAGCGCAGCTCGTCTGCTGCACGGTTGTGCAGCCCTGACCTCAGATGCTTCTGACTCCAGAGGAGGAGGGGACGGGCGAGTTGCGACATCGCGATAGGAGTGGTAGCCACCCTGCGTTTGATGTACGCCAACGGTCCAAGTGTTGTTAGTTCAGTGAGCACGTGCTTACCTCATAAGCGCCATCTGAGACAGTGTCAAGGCACGGCGTACTGCTAAAACTATAGGCAGGTGATGTGCAGGCAGTTGGGGGCCAGTCCTACCCCAACACTGCAAGCCACTCTAGGTGGTCCCCAGGCCATTGAAGAGGGCATTCCGTGGAACCACAGATGCTGGAGACCTGCTCTAGTGCGCACTTGCCGGAGCAATGCAAGGTTGAAACCAGGTGAAGAGTTTGGTGCAGGAGTGTAACTTGGACCAGGGGAAGTGCTGCGTTGCCACGACCCCCACCTCGGGACTCAGCAAGGAGCCATGTTGAAGCGGTCTCATATGAGCATGACGACTGCCGCCGTAGCTGACATATGCCCCAGGAGCCTCTGATACTGTTTCAGTGGGACCGCCATCCTGATCTTGAACGTATTCAGGCAGTTCAACACGACTGAGCACAATTCAGAATCAGAATCAGAATCAGAATCAGAAAGAGCTGTATTGCCAAGTATGTTTGCACATACAAAGAATTTGTTATAGTGTCACAAGCTTCACAAGCTGAGACAACAACAACACACAGATAAATAAAAATGAGATGTGAATAAAATAAAATACACATGCATAAATATAAAAAGAATAATTTGCTTGTACAGGTGTGGTATAGATGGAATAAGAATAGAATAAAATAAAATAAGTTGCAGGGATGTACTAGGGTTTAGGGTGATAAATAATTATTAGGTTATTGCACATACTGTACTTTAATTGCACAATGGGAGAACATTAACTGTTCATGAGGTAGATTGCCTGGGGAAATAAACTGTTCTTGTGCCTGGCTGTACTGGTGGTCGGTGCTCTGTTCGGACGAATCACTCCATTTCGAGAAAAGAGATCCTCTGCGTCGGGGAGATTTTGCTCTTTTCCCAGTTGACCCGAAGATCCAACTGGCTGAGATGACTTGAGCATCAAGTCCCTGTGTTCACACAACTGATCCTGATCCTCCTTTCTTGGGTACAATGAAGTAAGCGCTGTAAAACCCCGTCTTCATATCGGATGGAGGGATCGGCTCTATCGTGTCCTTCGCCAGCAGGACTGCAATCTCCGCAAGCAAGACAGGAGCATCGGCCGCATTCAATGATGTGAAGCGGATGCTGCTGAACTTGGGGGGACGCGAGGTGAACTGAATCGCATAGCCGAGTCTGATGGTCTGCAGGGGCCAGTGAGATGGTTTGGGTAGCCAGGCACCAAGACACCATACAAGCTGGACCAACGGGACCACGACGGTGGTGGGGCGAGAGCTGGATGCACGGGAACGGTCGGTGGGCGGACCGAAGAGGGGTCTGAGGTGCGGTGCAGCAGTAATGGTTCAAAGTTTGGCAGAGGTGCGTCAGTAGGGCCTTGATGACGCTCTCGAACCACCGCTGCTGGCCTGAGGGATGAGAGGAGGAGATGAGTGTGGTCCGGTGTTGCCGTCCGTGCCTCTCCATGCCCTCGTGGGACCAGCGACAGAGAAAACTGCTCTCATGTCGAGATTTTTGGAATACAGTTCTCCACCTGGCCCTCCTCCGGGGGAGGGAGAGGTACATTCACCATCCCCCAAATAGCAGTTCCCTCTCTCTCTCTGGACTGCTGTGCCTGCTTGACTTGAGGTGCTGCAGATGCGGCACGATAGCCGGGGGGAGAGCAGGGGGCTTGCTCTCTGCGATGAGCAGGCTGGGGCAGCCAGTGGCGAATGGGTCTGGGACACAGGGGCATTGAGGAACTGAACTTTGTCGGCGTCCCTCATGTCGATCAGACACAGCCAGAGATGGCGCTCCTGGACCATAAGTGTGGACATCGCACGACCCAGAGATCTCGCGGTGACCTTCGTTGCTCGGAGTGCGAGGTTAGTTGCGGTTCGGAGCTCTTTCAGAATTTTCGGATCGTGACCACCCTCGTGCAGGTCACTCAGTGCCTTGGCCTGATGAACCTGCAGTAACGCCATAGCCGACACCAAGGCCAAAGAGTGCGCCTGAACTCGTTCAGTCTTCTCTCAGTAGAGTAGTCAGGAGCAAAACGATGTGATCGCTTGGCTCTGAAGCGAAAAGCTGGTATGCATTGCACCATTGGCTGCCTTTTCATGCTCACGCTGTGATCAGCGGCAGGTGGATGCAATCATCGCATGCCAATGTGCACTGGCTCATTTAGTTACACTCAAAGTAGACTGGTCTCTCTAAGCGAGATCCCAAATCGTCGGTCATTACCGACGTGACGTCAAGAGTGACCGACTGAAAGTGAACTGTATTTTTGGCTACTTGAATTAAAGAACATAAATAAAAGGTAACATTAAATAAACATATGAAAACATTTGATTCAGCGATAGTTGCCAAGGCATTTCTAATTTGGAATGTAGATTAATGATGAATTAAAAATAAGTAAAATCAAAAACAAATAAAATAAAAAAATGAAATAAAAATCCTTTCACATGATTTCGTGTTTACCGTGAATTTTTCGACGTCTCTCTGCTAATTTCAATCTTGAAAAGAAATGTACATAGGAGCTCATGAAAGAATAGCTTTAGGTTTTGAATAACTGTGTGTACTGTATATGATATATCCAAAAATATAATATTATGGCAAAAGTGTTTGTGATATTTTGAATGCAGTGCTTAAGTTTTTTGGATTAGGTGAACATTTGAAAAAAAAAAAAAAGAGGCAAAATTGAAATGGAGTAAGCAGTCAAAAAAAAATACTGAATTGATCAGGTACTGTTCCCTTACTACATGTATTGTGTAACTATTGTGACCATAAATAAGTGTTAACCACCTAACTCTAAAGGGTCATCACATTTTAGCTGGGTGTGTGTGTGTGTGTGTCTGTGGTGTGTGTGTCTGTGATATCTTCTGGTGGATATATCCTGGGGACTTAAACCTGACTACACACAGACTCATGGGGTGTCACGGTGGGGACAGAAATTGTGGTCCCCACAGGTACAAAAGCTTATAAATCATACAGAAAATCTAAAAATGCAGAAAGTTTCCTGTGGGGGTAGGTTTGGTAGGGTTGGTGTAGGCCAATAGAAATCTACGGTCTTGTACAGTAGAAAAACCAGTAGCCTGTGGAGAGTCCACAAGGATAGTCTGACCAGAAATGGTCGTGTGTGTGGTGTGTGGTGTGTGTGAGTGTGTGTGTGTGAGAAAGAGAGAATGTGTGTGTGTGTGTGAGTGAGTGTGACGGTGAGTGAGTGAGTGAGGAGTGTGTGGGTGTGTGGGTCGTGTGTGTGAGATCCTCCATGGACACTAATGTCTCTGTCTAAGCGCTCTCTGTCTCTAGTCTATTGACTGCAGATCTGGTGGGCTCATCTTTCTCAGCAGATGTCCACTCTGAGCATCTGTTTGTATTAGAACTGTAATTGCAGTGATAATAAGCCCATTGATTCAGTATCTAAGGAAATAGTCAATCAGGCTGGCCCATTTGTCTTACTTTTCCTGACAGTTCGCCTCCCAGCTAAACACACAGAGGCAGGCATGAGTGCAGTCGACTGGGCCAGAACGGCGGATTCGGAGCTCGTCCCCTCAGCAGGGGCCTTTGACAAATAGATGTGTTGGGGGGAAAATTTTTTGTTTTTTGGGGTTTGTTTATACTAGCTGTTCCCCACCCTGACGACGGTTGCCGTGTCACATGATCCGTCAGGCAGGGATTCCGCTGTATTCTGCCTGTTAATGTAAACGAGTGGCGACCGCTCTGATGTTTGAACTCATGCTGTTTGTTTGGAGTCACATGCAATAAAACCAAAATTGATTCAGACACCTTCAACATATCTCACATTATCACAGTTTATTCGCTATCTTAGAAAATGGTAATAAAATATGACAAGAGCTCAGAGTTAAAATGTGTGAGAACAAATTCATCTTGATAATGTTATATAATTTTGATAGAAAGGTATGTAATGAATTCGTTTGAATAGCTGTCAGCTGTTAAATTTAAGAACACAAGTAGATAAAACCAATTTAGCTCAACCAATTACCAAGCGATGCTTCATTTTGTTCAGTCTGTGGTGTAAAAAGATCACATTAGCAATTAAAGAAAAAACACTTATGCAAAGCATGCTCAGGTCAAAGTGTCTGAATATTTTTGATCCCAACTTGAGGAAGTCCACGTATGCGGAAATTGGGTATAATATGTCACAGTTTACTTTATTTTGCTATCCTCACTTACATAAATTAACTATAGTGTCCTGCACCCACTAGTAAAATAATATCAAAAATTATATCTGGTGTCTGATTAATATTTGATTTGACTTTATATTAGGACACTTACACTTCAATTTTAATCAAAAACACAGTAAAAACAGTACAATTATGAAATAGTATTGTAATTTAAAATTGTTGTCTTCTATGTGGATCTCTGTTAAACTGTAATGTATTTCTGTGATGCGCAGCAGCTGTATGTTCAGGCATCATTACTCCAGTATTCGTGAACATGAATTTCAGAAAATCAGTATAATATGTGAATTCTGTGTTCCAGAAACATTTTTGCTATTATCAATGTTGAACACAGTCGTGCTGCACAATATTTTTGTGGAAACCGTGGTACATTTTATGGTTCGTTCAAGCGAATAGAAAGTTCAAAAGAACAGCAGTTATTTGAAAGATAAAAATATTTTACATTATATTATAGTATTATATTATTATTAAAATTGTGTCAAATGCAGTCAGATGGGATTCATCTGAGGGCATGATGTGACATTATAATCCAAAATCATAATTTAAATAACCTAATCAACACTTTTCCTTGCTTCTCCCCATCACAAATCATCTTCCTGACATATTTTAGCATGCAACTACAATTCCATCTAAATAACACTCTGATTAAACGCCCCAGTCGTTAGGATCAATGCAGAGGTCATTATGGCATCAGACTCATCATTAGAGCAGATGGCAGAGCTCGTCATACCACACTGACAAACACACACAGCATCAGCTTAAATCAGTCACTAATACAGATAGACTGTTCTCAAAGCACACTTATGACTCGACTAAACATGCAACATGACTTGAATAATTCATTCAGTGTGTGAGAGTGTTTGTGTCAGCAGTATGTGATTCAGAGGCCTTTCTAACATCGAGGCAGAGTCAGTGGGGGACTGCACTAATGCATGCATGTAGCAGGTCAGACTTCAGGTGGTTGCTAAGGTGTTGTGGGTGGTTGCTAGGTGGCTGCTCATTGGTTAAAGTCAAAAGGCTTGCAGAAGTTTTTTCTTTCAGTGTTGTTATTGTTAACTAATACTATTAAATCATCATCAGTAATTAAAAATAAAGCTAACACAATTCAATAAAATCTAAATATTTAATAAAAATGTAAGCTTAAAAAACATAGAAAATGAAAATGAGAAATGCTGCCTTGGCAATTAACTGCATACAAAAAACAAAATTTTTTTTTTAAAAGTTTAAAATATATATTCACTCAGAAAATCATGGCATAGTTTATTATTAACAATTGGCATCTATTTGATTTAATTTAAAATACATTTATTCAAATTACGTAAAATGAACAAAAAGCTGTTCACTGTGAAAACAATTATGTTTATTTGGTTAAAACGGATGACCATGGTTAAAATATGGCTAGCTGTGGAACAAGCAATATTCAGTTATATAATGTTTGAGATTGAAACAAATGGGATTTATTGATGATGAATGTATAAACCTAGTTATTGTGTATTTAAAACACATCCAGTTAATTAGATAAAGCTGACCGGTTTCATGTATGACTGATACATATACATAAGTTTATTAGTTTATGTTAAAACTGTGTTATTCAATTGGATGGAAATTTTATATGCAATTCAAATGCATGAATCTTAAATTTGTGCTTTTTTTTGTAGTGGCAGTTCTATTGCTCAGTTTGGAAGTCAATTTCCAAGGAAGTAAACCAAAAAGATGCAGAAGAAGAAAAATAAATATAAATATAAACAAAATAATTAACAATGAATATATATCTCTATTATTATGACTTTTTATCTAAAACAATATATCTTACAGTTTATGTCACAATTTTGTGTTTATATCTAGCATTTCTGAATTTACAGCCTAACTCACAATCCCAATAACTGTGAGAAAAAAAAGTCTGTATTGTCAAATATGAACTCAAAATTGTGAGAAGTTGTGAATTGTAAGATAAGAAGTCACAATTACTGTACCTTTATGCGTTTGTTTGTTTGAATATTTATTTATTTAATGTAAAGGAGACAAGCTTCCGTAGATCAGCATTGGTGGAGATGGAGATGAAGATTTTGTGACTTATTTGAGCTGTTACCTGATTCGCCTGATTCTTGTAGTGATTCGGGTGATAAAACAGCACAAGTACACCAAATACGTAGTTTTAGTTTAACTCTTACTTAAAGGAGACATATTATGCCCCTTTTTACAATATGTAATATAAGTCTCAGGTGTTCCCAGAATGTGTTTGTGAAGTTTCAGCTCAAAATACTCCACAGATCATTTATTATATCATTTTGAAAATGCCTATTTTGAGGTTGGAAGCGAAAACAGTGCCTGTCTCTTTAAATGCAAAAAAGCAGCTGCTCCCCGCCCCCTTTTCCAGAAAAGAGCACACCATTTCAGCTCGGATCTGCTAAAAACATCTGTTTTGGTTCTGATTATCATGTTTATTGCGCTGAAATCATGCGTTTTAAACCACATCTACGGTTTTCTGAGCACACGCACAGAAAGCGGCTGTCACAGCATGTGAGCACTAAACTAAGTTCTCATTCACACACAAGCTTACGTTAAAAACACACATGAGTTACAAAAACAGTGGGTTATGTCTGTGAAGGTAAACAGCGGGGAAATAAATCGCATGTTTATTTTAGATCTGTGTGGCAGCAGCAATATACAGAAAATAAATCAATAAATCCACTTCTCTCTTGTCTCCTCTGAAGCTGGGACTCTAAACAGTCTTCTGTGCTCATCAGTGCAGCCAAACACAGAACAGTTAGCATGCTTTGCTCAAACTTTCTCCATGGCATTAGAGCTGCTACACCGTTGTCACTTGTGAAATCACAATGACGGTGCTGTGGGTGTAAACTTACAGATTAAGGGGCGGTAATATTATAATGAGATCTTTGCCACGTCACCAAGAGAGCGAAATCAGACGTGCTCGTTTTCTCAGATGCTTGCAGAAAAAGACTTACCAAAACAAAGTTACAGGGTTAATCTTTTTCACGTTTCCTTGGTTGGTAGATGAACCGGGGACCTGATTATAGCACTTACAACCTGGAAGTGTCAGATTTTCATGATATGTCACCTTTAAGCAAAAGTGATAGAATAGCACTGGGGAAAATGCATTCCATCTTACTGTATGTCGTCTTCAGAGAGGAACATTTTCAAAACTTTGCCTCTTTTTTTTCCAAACTGTACACACAAATCCAAAAACTGCACATACAAAATGCAAAATGCCTCACATCTCTTGCAAAATTAAGCACTGCGTTCAAAATATCACCAACACATCTCCAAAGCAAACATTTCTTTGCAATAATTCCTGTTAGATTTTTGTGTGTTACATAGAGAATTGTGGGTCCCACTTTATATTAGGTGGCCTTAACTACTATGTACTTAACGGCTTGCAGAACAGCATGGAGCAGAGGCTGTTTCGCCTCCCACTGGACTACAAATAAATGGTTAAGAAGATATCTACTTAAAACTGTCAGAGTGCTTTGCAAACGGCAGCCACACGACCCCATCGTTCAGGGTCAGTCCTCCACCACGCCGAGGGCCAGTCATGCGCTGAATGGAAATATAGACGACAGGGAGCAGAATATAC
This sequence comes from Sinocyclocheilus anophthalmus, assembly GCA_018155175.1. Classification (NCBI taxonomy): domain Eukaryota; kingdom Metazoa; phylum Chordata; class Actinopteri; order Cypriniformes; family Cyprinidae; genus Sinocyclocheilus; species Sinocyclocheilus anophthalmus. Next base: position 126,470 of record JADLZN010000318.1, on the reverse strand, counting down.
AAACCGGGGACCCGTATCCCTGACCAGCACTGACCTTTAGATAATATATTTACAAAGGTGAAAGCTCCTTCCCTCACTTGACCTGCTCTGCTTCTCTACTGGCAGATCTGTGTGTAAAGACTCGTCTTCAGCGGATTCCACACGATGCCTTTGTTTCACAGTGATTGATGACTGGGGTTATTATAGTGCCTAAACTATCGTGACTGATCTAAAGTCAAAATACAGGATCTGAAATAAACAAAAACAAAGTAAATAAAACTAGAAATCATCTTGTGAGATATTGCAGGTTCACTCAGCCAACATTTTTTGGAGAAAAAAACAGTAAAAAGAAATTGCCTGAAATTGCCTGAAGAAATTGTGCTTTTTAAAACAGTCATGCAAAAGGCTTGCTTATTTTACAGTAACATTCGTAAAACCTCAGTTGAGTGTAAACTCGCGTAAAACAACCACACACACACACACACACACACACACTATGGATGAGATTGTGGCTGTGTGTGTGTGTGTGTGCGTGTGTGTGTGTGTGTGTGTGTGTGTGTGTGTGCGTGTGTGAGAGAGAGTGTGTGAGAGAGAGAGAGTGTGTGTGTGTGTGTGTGTGTGTGATTGTGTGAGAGAGAGAGTGTGTGTGTGAGTGTGTGTGAGTGTGTGGGGTGTGTGTGTGTGTGTGTGTGTGTGTGTGTGAGTGGTGTGAGAGAGAGTGTGTGTGTGTGTGTGTGAGTGTGTGAGAGAGAGTGTGTGAGAGAGAGAGTGTGTGTGTGTGTGTGTGTGTGTTGTGTGAGTGTGGAGAGAGAGAGAGTGTGTGTGTGTGTGGTGTGTGTGTGAGTGTGTGAGAGAGAGAGAGTGGGGGTGTGATGTGTGAGTGGGTGTGCATGTGTGGGGTGTTGTGTGTGAGTGTGTGGGCAGTGTGTTGTGGTGTATGTGGGTGTGTGGAGAGAGGTGGGTGTGGTGTGTGTGTGTGAGTGTGTGAGAGAGAGTGTGTGAGAGAGAGAAAGAGAGAGAGAATGTGTGTGTGTGTGTATGTGTGTGTGTGTTGTGTGTTGTGTGTGTGTTGTGTGTGGGTGTGTGTGTGAGTGTGTTGAGAGAGAGAGAGAGGAGAGAGTGTTGGGGGTTGTGTGTGTGTGTGTTGGTGAGGTGTGTGAGAGAGAGTAGAGTGTTGTGTGTGTGTGTATGTGTGTGTGTGTGTGGTGTGTGTGTGACAGTGGTGGGTGAGAGAGAGAAGGTGGTTTAGTGGTGTGTGTGGTGTGTGTTATGGGTGGGATGGGTGTGTGTCTGTGTGTGTGTGTGAGCGAGAGAGAGGTGTGTGTGTGTGTGTGTGTGTGAGAGTGTGTGTGTGTGAAAGAGAGAGAGAGAGTGTGTGTGTGTGTGTGTGTGTGTGTGTGTGCGTGTGTGTGAATGAGTGTGTGAGTGAGAGAGTGAGTGAGTGTGAGTGTGTGTGAGCGAGAGAGAGTGTGTGAGAGAGAGAGTGTGTGAGAGTGTGTGTGAGAGAGAGATGGTGTGTGTGTTGTGGGTGGTGGGTGTGTGTGTGGGTGTGTGTGTGTGTGTGGTGTGTGTGTGTAGAAAAATTAAAACAGAAAATATAAAAAGGAAATATATAAATAAAAACTGACTGAAAATATTAATAAAAATCATGACAGTATATTAAAGATACTAAAATAACTGGGTTATTATAGTAAAGTTGAAACTAAAATTAAAACCAAAAAACTGAAACTAAAAATTAATATTTCAGCAACATTTCACATTTTAAGTTTGTTTAACTTGATTTACTAAAATAACTAAATGTAAAGCTGAAATAAAAATTATTAAAGGCTATATGGACATATGTATACTAAAAATGACAAAAACACACAACATAATTGCTAAAACTTTAACTAAAATTAATATGAAAACTGAAAATATATAAAAATAAAAACTAATTCAAAACGTTAATACATATTAATGATACAATACAATAACACTGCTCTAAAATCAGCATGTGGTAGCATCTAAATTAAATGGTTTAATTGTCAAAATATGATTTAATCAACTTGACTGCATTCAATACATCAGACCAGTTCCTTAAGTTTTTTAACAGCACAGAAATTTGTCCATGAAACACTAAACTGAATCTGAGACTAAACTAAAACAGAAATTTAAAGTAAATGTGAAAATAGCATTAAAATAAAATGAATGTTGGTATAGCGAAACTATAATAGTCCTACTGACAGCAGCATAGCTTTCAGCAGCAATAGCAAAGATTATATGCACTAGAACTCAAGGGAGTTTGTGAAATGACACATGAAAATATACTTTTACACAATTATTTAGCAGCGCCAGAGTTTGACACAATATATGTTATGCTGCATGTTTCGCACAAGGTGATGCATTGGTTTAACCAGAACAATGCATAATGCTGTCAGTCGTCTGCAGGGTCGCGTTACGTGTGTCTCCTCAGACGAGATCGTATTATGCAGGAAGATTAAAATGTAATCGATATGTTTATAAAGTTCTAGCATTGATTGCACACTGTCGTCGTTCCCAGATTCTCATAAAGCCGAATAACACGGGATGACTAACGGTCCGATAAGACCCGGAGTGATCCGACATGATGTTTGAGACGCATGCTCTCAATATTAACGTGCTGCTGATTTTCCCCACCATCAAGCAGGCATTTTAAATCCATAATTGGCTCCGATATCCCTCTGTAATTAGTGACCTTCCCCGGCAGGAGACTTAAAAAGCATAAGCTGATACAGTGTGTATGATGAATTATTCCTTTACTTGCTGTTAATAACTGTGAAAGAGTCATAGAGCGGAGCCCCAAAGCACAGTTTCAACATTAATGCTTTATTTCTCATTAATATTTATGGACGCCTTAAGTAAGACAGGGACAGATATGAGGACATGTGGAAAGTAAATATGTCTCCTAAGAAACTCAAATGTGAGTTAACATGCTTTGTCAAGAAGAACAGCCGAGTCATTTGATCGCATGGACACGTTTAAAACAGATGTTTCAAGGTAAAGAGTGTAATGTTTAAAATGCTTTTCCACATCTCAGTTTCTTATGCCAGACAGTGTTATTGTAGAATCACTGATATACTATTTATAGTTTTTAGAATTAGATTCGTTTTCATTATTCTGTTTTCACTTTTCACTTTAATTTTAGTTACAGTTTGGTTTTGTGTTTTTGTCATTTGTATTAGTTTATTTCAATATTTTAATATTTCCATGTAGTTTTATATTGTTTTTATTCAATATTTGTTTATTTAGTTTTAGTTAAGCTAAACTTGGCAACTAGTTGAAATAAAATATTTGTTTTTTTTGTTTTTTTACAATTGTATTTTAAGTCCGTTAAAGTTTAGTTTCGGAACGTTTCAGTTTTCGTTAAATTTAAACTAAATAAAAATTATAAATGTTGCCTTGACAACTACCTGAAATTAAAAATTGTTTATTAAAAAAAGGTTTATTATATATAATAAGTGTGTGTGTGTTTTTTCATTAGTGGTTATTGATTCAATACAAAAAAATATTGTCTATATCTATTTATACATATGTATTTATTCCATTAAGTCGTTCCTTCATTCATTCATGTACAACTAAAAGAAAAATGAGCACTGTTGCCCTGACAACTAGCTGAAACAAAATATAAAAAATACATTTTGTTTCAGTTACTGTTTATTTTATTTAAAGTAGCGAAAATATGTCCACATAGTATTTATTTTAATTTTTTTATAAAATTGTATATTAAACTAAAAAGTTTGCCTTGACAGCTAGCTGAAATAAAATAAGTTTAAGTAAATTAATAAGTAAATAAGTATTTTAATTTATTTTTATTTTATGTCAGTTAACGTTTATTTTATTTCAAGCAATGAAAATATGTCTTTATTGTTTTTATTAAAGAGCACCTATTATGCCCTTTTTGCAAGTGTAAAACTGTAGTTGTACGTTTCAGGTGTCCCCAGAATGTGTCTGTGAAGTTTCAGCTCAAAATACTCCACAGATCATTTATTATATCATTTTGAAAATGCCTATTTTGAGTGGAAGCAGAAACACGTTGTTTTAGTGCATGTCTCTTTAAATGCAAATGAGCTTCTGCTCCCCGCCCCCTTTTTCAGAATAGATACTCTGATAAAAAAATAAATAAATAAATAAAAACATATGTTGGTTTTTTTTATCTGGTGCCTGGAACAAGCTGAAAAAAAAAACAGAGGTTTAGTTTAATTTTGTATTTTATTTCAGTTAACATTTATTTATATAGGTATTTATATATTTGATTGTGTTAAAGTGGAACTATTGCAAGTATACTTCAGGTACACTTTAAATATCTTGCATTTAAAGACTGAAATTATTCAAAGATCATACAATCCTCATCAATAGTGACATTAAAACACATTTTAGGCTTAATATTAATAAATGTGCATTTTGCACAAGTAGTACTCCAAATAAAGCTTAATCATCCTTTATATCAGGATGTCTCAAGCGAGTTTAGACTTGCATAAACTTAAATATATTTTAAATAGATTAATTTTTTACTAGGGAATTTCGGGATTCACCTATAGGGATTTGGTTGGTGGGATATCTGTTTGTCAACCAATGACGATGGGGAAATGTTTTAATTTGAATTCTGTGCCACTTCAACTTAACAGCCTTCCCTGGATGGTCTCCATTTAGGTTACTACAGACCACGTCCACACCTGGGGGCATATTACAGAAAGATCCTAACTTTAAAATCTTATCTTACCTGTTTGGTAACCATGGTAATTTCATTTAGGACCATTTAGCAACAAAAGCTCTCACCGTACGATTTCCCAAGTGTATTATCTAGGAAGGGGTATTACAGAACCTAAATTGACAAAAAAACCTGAAAACTGTCTAAACTTTAGGACAACCACAACAGTGTTTGTAAATACAACTTAACCACTGATTTAATAGTCATGTCCTCTTTTGGAAGCCCAAACAAAATAGTTTCACTTTCACAACAAAACACACAGCATCACACACGGCAGGCTAGAGTGAGCAGAGGCCGGTGGGCTAGAGAACGGCACGGCCGGCAGATTAGAAGAAGGAGGCTTGCAGCAACCACAGGTGACGACCCCGGGCTGGACTCGCTTCGTCCATGGTGAAAGCCGATCAGGCGATCCACAGCACTAAGTTGATGTATTCCCTCAGCGACCAGCAAGGATCAGCTCCAGGCATGACAAAGCAAATATCATCCTCTTTTGGAAGACCAAAGCGAATTTTTGTTCCCAAAATGAAACACAGCGTCTTCCGACAGCGCGGCCGGCAACAAACAATCTACAGCAAGAATAAAAGTAAAACTTCTTTCTTTGCTGAACATTGGCGGCGGGGGTTATGCAAATTCCCACACAGTGCTGTAAAGAATGTTTGGGGGGTGGGGGGGTGTTAGACGAGCCGGTTTAGGTAGACGTGGTGACTCTCCCTTATTATAAGAATACTCTTTGGATTAGACTTAGTCTTTGCAAACTTTAACAGATCTCTTATGCACCAAGAGCTTGTAACACTCCAAAGAGAAAGGAACAATTGAAATCGCATCATATGACCCCTTTAAAACTTACCAAATAGTATCGGCTTGCCCCGGTTCTAGCGCACGGATCAAAAGTTTCAATTTCAGGGGCATGAAAATTAAGCTCGTCGGTTGTTTATCCATTGTTTACTTCATCAGCAGCTCGTGCAGTGTTGGTTGCTTGGTAACAGACCTGAGTGGATTGTCGAACTTGATAATGCAGTTTAAGATTTCCTAACTAGAGATAAGATGCGTTTTTGTAAGACAGGATAAGAATCCCAAATCAAGATTTGCTTCTACAATATGAATTCGCAAAAAATCCTAATTTAATGTATCATATCTTAAGTTAAAGGTCCACTGAAGTGCCTTGAAACATGCACCGTTATTCTATCTTTTTAACTGAAACAGGAAAACAGGGCGGGACATATCAAGCAGCCCCGCCCCTTTTTAAAATAGCCAATAGCGTTAGTTTATATCACAGCTTGGTCTAGAGCGTTGAGCTGGTAAAGCGCATTGAAGATGACAGCCCACAATCTCACCATATTGACTATAAAATATACCTTTTTGTAGAATTCAAAGGGTCCAATACGTTTTGGGGTCTGCATCGACTCGCGCATATGATCTGCTCCGTGCTATCGAGTCTCTGGTGCGTTGTGGCGGTTCGTGTGACAGTGACACAGCGTGAAACCAGACTTCTTTGGCCCTGATGGAAGCATATTTACTCTGTTTGAATCATTCCCTATCCCCTATATTGTGTACTACATGCCATTCAGTGTATAGAAAATACAAATTCTGTGAACAAGTGACCGATTTCAGCCGCAGCTTCAGCGTCTGTTTAAAGGGGGCGGGACGCTTCAGATTCTAGAGAGCATTTGATTGGACAGAAAGTTTGATGAAAAGTGTAGAACCATGTTTTTTTTTGGCGTATTGATTACCATTTGTATAACCACAGTTTTACTACAAATACCATGGTTAAACTATGGTTAGTGCAGCAAAACCATGGTTAATTTGTGGTTAATTTTCATAAGGGTGATCCATGGCGGAAGTGAGAGACTGCAAGTTTTGAATGCTTATATCTTGCAAATGCGACTTTTGTCATTGTTTTGGAGCACACTATCTTATAGGTAACGCAAAGACTAACATATTCATGCTAAAAGCCAAAAAAACTTCAATTTTAAGACCTAAGATAAGAAACATTCTGTAATAGGCCCCCTTTACCGTAACCGTCTGTCACGACTTCCTGTCCTTTGCTCTCATCTGTTTCCTGTTGTGGGAAGCGGCGTTCCCGCCAGCAGATTCCGGTCCGCTCGGTCTCGGACAGAAGCGTGGAAGCGGACGAGCGTGCGTTTGACAGATGCCCGCGCCTGTGACCATCTGCCCCGAACAGCAGAGGTGCTGCACTGCAGATTTGAGCAGAGCTGAGAAGGAGACCCCTGGACAAAGGTTGCACCTTCGGTGTAGGGAGGCAGCGTCTGGGCTCTACAGCTTTAATTTATGATGGATGAGATCGGAGGAAAGGTCACGCGCTGATAAATATGAGAGTGTTTGACTGGGGAGGTCATCAATTATGCCCGCGGCTGCTAACGGTCGATCTTGCGGATGAAATGGATCTCCCCGATATAAGAAAGCTATCTCTCAGAAAATTGGGATGTATTAATCACTCCGAATGGAGTGCAGCCTACCCCCGCGTCCTCTTCAAATTGGAGAATGGATGGGATCCATACCAGGAGGGGACGGTTGTTTTGATGCACTGGATTGAACCCAATGGCTGCGGTCCAAAAAAAACAGAGAGATTCTGGCCGAACAGAATGGGGTTTGATTCCCAGCGAAAGCGTGAACTGATGAAATGCATGCAGGATTTCCAATGCAAAGCATGTCTCTTTGGATAAAAGCATCCAGTATGACTCAAGCCATTCAAAGCATCAACACAAAGTTCAGTCTAAATAAAAATGCATTTTTGGTAACACTTTATTTTAAGGACCAATTCTCTCTATTAACTAGCATGCATGTTACTAGCATATTGGCTGTGCTTTATTAGTAAAGCACAAATTAATTTATTATTCTCCATGACCATATTTTCGATCCCTTAATCCTTAAACCCTAAACTTGACTTTAAGGGTTTACCTTACTAACTATTAATAAGCAGCACATTAGGAGTTTATTGAGACAAAAGTCATAGTTAATAGTTAGTTAATAGTGAGAATTGCACCTCTTTGGTATTGGTGACCTGCAATTTGTGCGTTTATGTAGTTATATGCTTAATTTGCACATAATTACATTATGGCAGCATCTAGGTTTAAAGAAAAAAAATGTTTTCTAACATCTTTACGGCAATAGTATTTATGGGTCCAAAACCACCTTGGGTGTGCAGTATCTTTTAAAAATTAAATGGCCCATACACACTTACCGTACACACTGTACTTTATTAACTATAAATGCATTGTTACGACTTCCTGTGTGTGTGTGTGTGTTAGTGTGTGTGTGTGTGTGTGTGTGTTAGTGTCTAGGGATGTAGGAAGTCAACACAAAGAATAAATTAATACAGACCAATTAAAGATGTTATTAGAATTGGAGCAGACGCTTGTTACTAATGAGATGAGTTGTGTGGAGTAATGAATCAAGCAGAAACATGGAATGTTACATTAAAATTCTCGTTGTCTTTGTATAGTTGTAAAGGTTAAACAAGGTTAAGATACTGACAAACAGTAGTGTTTAGTTGGACTTGACTCGGACTCGACTCAACTTAAGTCGACTCGAACTCTGAACTTAACTACCTTAAGTTGTAGTTAATGGTTTGTTAATAGTGAGAATTAGACCTTTAAATAAAGCGCGACTCTTAAATTATGTTTAGGTGTTTGGTGGGGTTAAGGGATCCAGAATATGTTAATACGTCAATATGTGCTTTATAATAACAAATAAATTGCCAATATGCTAATAATATGCATTCTAATAAGCAACAATAGTGAATATATAGTCCCTACTCTAAAGTGAATTTTGAGTCGAGTTTCCAATGCATTTCATGCACTATTCATTGACACATGTGTTGACAAATATTATGCATTATAAATATGTACAAAGATATTGCACATGATTGCATAGTTATGAAAGAATCAGGTAGATCTTTTGAAGTAAATGGTGCTTTGCTTTCCTCTGGTCAAACTTACAGAAAAGACAAGTCAGAGCATTGTTGAGACATCTCCCCGTTTGGTCATCTCGGTTCAGATGATTTCACAGCTGAGTTTAAAAAGAAGAAAAAAGCCTTATCCCCAGTGTCTGCAGATGTATCTTCATAGCGCCAACTCTCTCAGAAGTGAATCTTTATGACAGAAATGCTCACGGAGCAATATTTTACAATCTGACACACAAATAAAAATTCCTTCATTCTCCACTTGCATTTGGTCACATCACGGAGAACTTTGAAGGCTTCACGGGCAACATTTGAGCCAAATGTGATACAGGAACATTCCTCCGAAAAGATCACAGCCTGACCTTTGACCGGGTCACCGTTCGTTTATCATTCCCGTCTTTTTCCTTTCTTCCATCAACTGCCTCCTCGGGCCCATTATTTCCCAGCGCTATTGTTTCAGAAAGACTCACCCTTCGTGTGGAAGAGATTGTGATGATTACAAGAGAAAGCTGAGGGGGAAAACAAGCCGAGTGAGGAGGAAGTTCTGCTAGTAATTCTCGCAGTGGCCGCAGAAATAATGGTCTTTTTATTCAGCTGACAAGCGGCCGAGATGTCAAGCTCCTCCAATCGATAGGCCTCCATTGTCCCTCAGCGAGCCCCGATAGACAAAAACCCCTCTTGAATTATCTCCTACAGCTCCAAAACAGCTGTTTTTCAGCATCCGTGAAAAGATAAAGAAATATATTAGGGGGTTGGTGGACCAGTCTTGACCCCAAATGAAAATGTATCGCCCCTAGGCCACTGCTAATTGTAAGATATTCAAAGGCTGGTCTCTCGTGTAGTCTTTCAGCGCAGCGCAGCAAACGTATGGGCAGTTCTGCCTTTATGTTCCCGGCTTCATTCACTACATGCTACTTTATAGCCGGATGTCTTGTAAACAGAGAGGCAAAGGGAAAGAGAACAAAGATGGGCCGTTATCTCACAGCAGCGAATGATTATGCGTCTTTCTTTCACACTGTAAATGTTTGTAAAGCCCTTTATTTCCAGCGTCATTTATGGGTTTCTTGATTCGCTTTGCATTTAGACGAAGTGCATTCTCTCGAGAGGTGAGGAAACTCGTGCTTTGGGTCATTATCCATCTCGGGCCTTTCTAGATCAGCAAACATGCGTGTTATAGACCACCGGGCCTTCATCAAATACCCCGATGTGCATCCGACTGACCCTCTGCTCTCAGAAAGGCCTGCTGAAGACATGGTCCAGGGCTCTCCTAAATGTAGCATGGCTTATTGATCTCCTCGGGTCGAGGGGAAACAGCAAGGCCAGCACTAACTCCAGCTGAGTCAGGCCCATTGCCATGATATGGACCAAATCAATTGTCTCCAAAGGCTAGTTTTCTGCATGACAATGTCTGTCCTTGTGGGCCTTTGTTAAGTGGAGTGTTTGAGTGTTAGAAGCGATTACCTTGACCATTTCAAACGGGATTGCTTTCTTTAACGCCAGAGTGGACGATGCGAAGGAGAAGCTGTTATGATTACGACACATTTCCCCATTTTCCCTCAAAATTAAAGGTATGGATTCTCACATTTTCACTGAATGTGAAATCTTCGCTTCACGTTAATGTGAAATGCAGAACATCAGTTGTATACGTTCCTCCTTCGGGCGGGCCTGAGAGAGATTTATTACAGATTCGTTGAACAGTTCTGAAAATAACATGTTTTTATATCTAAAATTGAAGAACATTTAACGATCTACTATATACAATCTGTTGCTTAATAAATAGGTTCCATGGATGTTAAAGGGTCTTCCACACTGGACTAAATAAATGAATTTATTAGTATATTTATTAGTATTTATTAGTTAGTATATTTTCTACATATTTTGAATCAAAATAATAAACCAAATAAATGACTTAAGATATTCTTATTTTTCTGAAAAAAAATCTAAATTTTGTTAGAACAAAATTCTTAAAACAAGAAAAAAAATCAATGAAGCAAGTTTTTTTTTTTTTTTTCGTTTTAAGCAAGAACTAACAAAATTCAGGATTTTTTTTTTTCAGACAGAATTATATAATATATAAGTCCTTTTGCATCTTGAAGTAAATGCATCTTATTTAAGAATATTTAGATACAACAATATTATATGTATTAAAATAAATAATTAATACTAAATTATACACACAAAAAAAAACAAGCAACAAATACTAAGATTTGGAAGCAGTGCATAGATGACAAAAATTATTTATCTTGTTTCCCAGTACTGATATCTAAACATTTCTTAAATAAAGATGCATTTACTTGACAAGCAAAATGAGTTAAGTTATTAATCTAAAAATAAAAAAAATTGAGTTGTGTGTAAAAAAAAAAAATGCCAGTGGGGTCATAAATATCAAGTTAATTCAAATGGAAAACAAGTGTTTCTAAATTTCTTACTCATCAGCAAAATTTATGTCTTTTAAGCATAGATTTTTCAGAAAATGAGACTTCATATATTGTCATTTGCTTGCATTTGAATTAGAATCCTTATATATTTTATGGAAACAATACAAAAAACAATGATGAGGAAAACCACTTTTTTAAAGTTTATTTTTAAGTGTAGCAACAAGCTAATGGCAAAGTGCATTGACATGAGTTTTGAGTAAAGTCTCTCATCACCACATGTGTTGACATACAAGTACTATATATTATATATTATATATTATTATGCAAATCAATGGTCTCCATAGGCTAGTTTCTGCATGACAATGCCAGCCCTTGTGGGCCTTTGTTAAGTGGAGTGTTTGAGTGCTTGGATCAATTACCTTGAGCATTTCAAATGGGATTGCTTTCTTTGTGGACAATGTGAAGGAGAAGCTGTTATGATTACGACACATTTCCCCATTGCTCAAAATTAAATACATTTTCACTGCGCTTGAAATCCTAACTCCAGATTATTACGAACAGCCTGCTGCATTATATAAACCGGTTAACTCTGCAGAAATTCAGTTGCGTACTGTCATAAGTATGTTCCTCCGGCGAGGCAGGCCTGAGAGGGAGATGTGCTACCGATTAGCACCTGGTCGCCAGCCAATTCAAGCCGTCTGATTTCAATTTAATGCATCTTTTGAGCTGATCCAAAGAAATGCATGATAGTCGTAATACTTTTCTAGCACTAAAATGGGGGTGTTCAGCAAACGTGGGTCTTGGTTTTGCTTAACAAGGGCTTTCGGAGCCTTCATCGCCCTGCCTGGACTCCCACAGACGGAGCAGGATTGCTCCGCATACATCAGTCTGAAAACGTTACCTGACGTTATCTGTCTTTCAAACGCACAGCGTTCAGTGAGTGCAGGGGATATCTGTAGTTACTCTGAATCATGGCGGTGTTGGGTTCAGGCGAAAGGTTTTGTCCAGAGGTCTGCAGTTCTTGATTTCTGAACCATTGCCTGGGACCCTTCTCTGATGCCTGGCTTTGATTATGACATCACAGATAACAGGAAATATGATTCATATCAAAATCAGGACGACTCTAGGCTCTGGATATCAACACTTCTCTTCATCTACTGTTGCTGTTGATTAAAGTTCACGTTCACCATTTATTTCTATAGTCCACTTTTATGGTGTTCTGCAACACTTTAGATTAGGAAACACTATTCACTTTTAACTAGTTGCTTATTAAAAGGGGCAATGCATATAATAAATCTGGCTTTAATTAGTTATAATTAACAGACATTGTTAAGGGCTTTTTTGGATGATAATATCTAGATCCATTTTTATACCTAAACATAACTACTACAGCAACTACCTAACTTACTATCAATAACAGGCAAATAAGGAGGTTATTGAGGAAAAACTCAGTTAATAGTCAATATGTGTTAGCTAACTTAAAGTGTTACCACTTAAAGTGTTTAACGTGCATTTTGTTTTTATAATAAATAAATAAAAAGAAAACAGATAGAAAAAGAATAGAGCAAGCTAGTGTTAAGGTCTTTTTTGCTTTTGTTAATTGTATAATATATTATTCTGATATATAATATTCTCATCACATTTGGAGGAAAGGTTAAGGAATTACAGCTCTTTAATATGTACCTCCCCCTTTTTCAAGGGACCACAAGTAATTGGACAATTGACTCAAAAGCCATTTCATGGACAGATGTGGGCTATTCCTTCATTATTTCTACATCAGTTAAGCAGGTAAAAGGTCTGGAGTTGATTGTGCTATTTGCATTTGGAAGCTGTTGCTCTGAACCCACATCATGAGGTCAAAGGATCTCTCCATACAAGTGAAACAGACGATTGTTAGGCTTCAAAAACAAAACTAATCCACCAGAGAGATAGCAGGAACATCAGGAGCGGCCAAATCAACAGTTTAGTTCATTCTGAGAAAAAGAGACCGCACTGGTGAGCTCAGAAACATAAAAAGAGCTGGACGTCCACGGAGGACAACAGTGCTGGATGATCAAAGAATCCTCTCCATGGTAAAGAAAAAACATTCCACAACATCCAGCTAAGTGAAGAACACTCTCGAGGAGGTAGGCGTGTTATTGTCAAAGTCTACAATCAAGAGAAGACATCACAAGAGCAAATACAGAGGGTTCACAACAAGGTACAAACAAGGCCAGATTAGACTTTGCCAAAAAAAAAAAAACATTAAAATAGCCAGACCACTTCTGGAAAAGCATTCTTTGGACGGCTGAAATAAAGACCAAGCTGTACCAGAACGACGGGAAGAAAAAGTCTGGAGAAGGCTTGGAACAGCTCATGATCAGAGCACACACATCATCTGTGAAGCATGGAGCAGTGTGATGCATGAGCTGCTTCAGTGGCTCTGGGTCACTGGTGTTTAGTGATGATGAGACAGAAGACAGAAGCAGCCGGATGAACTCTGAAGTGTATTCTGTGATGGCCGAGTCAATCTCCTGATCTCAACCCGATTGAGCAGCATTTCACTCGCTGAAGACAAAACTAAAGACAGACAGAGCCACAAACACACAACAACTGAAGTCAGCTGCAGTAAAGGCCTGGCAAAGCATCACAAAGAAGAAACCCAGTCTCTGCTGATGTCCATGAGCTCCAGACGTAAGGCAGTCAAAGCCTGCAAATTTTATTTATGATTATATTTATTTGTCCAATTACATTTGAGCCCCTGAAAATGGGGGGACTGTGTATAAAAATGTTTGTAATTCTGAAGCATTTTATGTTGTATTTTTTGTTCAACCCCTTGACTTAAACCTTAAAGTCTGCACTTCAGTTTCATCTTGATTGTTTCATTTGTATTCTATTCTGCTGGCATTCAGAGCCAAAATTATGAAAATTGTGTCAGTGTCCAAATATATATGGACCTAGTAAGTTAGTTAGTTAATTAGTTTAGTGGAATGTCTAAAGTGGACTATCAACATAAAGTGTTACAAAGTTACCTCTGTGTCTGCTCTAAAGGTTTTGACTCACTTAAGAGACAAAAACATACAGTTTGACATGCAACATATGTTGAGTATTTATTTATAATCCAGAAGCAGAAAATATGCAACGCATTTAAGTTCAATGACTAATAAAAAGAAAGAGAGTAAAGAGAGCGGAAGAAAGCGTATGCCATTCCTGACTGAAAGCGTCTATGTGAAGACCTGATGAAAACTTTTCCTTGGTATTAAGTTGAATGGCCAGCGTTATCTCCCTCGTGGAATTCCTCTTATCTGTGGAAGGCTGACAGATTGATGTGAGGCTCTAGCTGTTCTCTAACCAGCAGCCTGTGCTGGGATCCTGTGACGGACAGATACTGTGGGTGCCGAGAGCTCTCAATAGCTGCTGAGTGACTGCGGAGAGAGCCGTGATATTGGGCATCTGTGTACCTGGATGGTGCTGGATTCGGTTTCAGGAGATGTCAGTCGTCCTGACCAAATCCTCCAATATAACAATATGGAGGAAGGACGGACAATGTCAACTATTTTTACAAAACCTGGCTCACCTGCAGCAAGCACCTGTAAAAGCTGAACCCCTGAGTGATGGGGAACACAACAAAAATCAAACAAGTGTGATGAGTTTGCGTTTGTTAGTTTTCCTACATATACATTTTTTTAATGAATTAATTAATTGTTTTATATCTACTAAAAGTGGCAGCCTGCAATTGTTACCTTAACGAGTTATTCCTGTCAGATTTAACCAATAAAAATTTATTTTGTTGATATAAATTAATATATTTACGTTGAGTCAGTGATGTTCAATAATAATTTTGTTTAAATAAACTGAACGATTTTTTTAGTTTGGGATCTTACTTATTATTTTATTATTATATTATTTATTATTATTATTATTATGATATGTATTATGATATTATTCTTGTGGTTGTTGTTATGTGATTATTGTTAGTATATATGCCATATGCAACATGTCAAAACACACCAAGTTGACTTGACATATTTATTGTGGTCTATGATTGATTTTATTGCTTATCACATATAATTTATTGGTTATTAAGATAATACAGTAATATATTTTTTAATAGTTTCATCAACAGTGGACATTTAGATTACATATTAAGATAATTATTTAGTAAGATTTGAACTTATATATTTTTTTTATATTGTCAGTTTCATTTTAAACCCTTTTAGTTTACCTTTGTAAAGGTATTTTGTGCCTTTGTCATTTTGATTATTTTATTTGTTTTTTTTTTATATGTATATCATTTATATTGGTATTTAGTTAGTTCACATTTATTTTTGGTAGGCAAAACCATTCTAATTTTTTCAAGTTTAAGTTTTTATTTTATTTTATTTAGTTTTGTTTTAATTTATTTTATTTTATTTATTTATTTATTATTTTATTTTTATATATTATATTGATTTTAAAGAAAATGCTTTTTAGTAGTTTTAGTTTTAGTTAACAGCAACACTTTTCATTACGTTTATTTCAGTGCATTAAACTAGTATTCTTTCTTTTGTGCATTGACTAACCTGAACACAGGAAATAAGCCAGACATTTTTATTCATAAAAGTCTTATTCTGACAGTCTTAATTATCAATATAGCCGTGTGAAATGTCACTGTTTAATTACTAGGGGAATCACTGGATGATAGTTAGCTCACTTCTTCCACAATGGTCCGTCTCTAACTAGTGGCGACTTTAATTGATCCGGTGGCTCAACCTCTAGCTTAAATTGATTATCTTAGTCTTTAGGCTAAGCAAAGTCAATAAGCCATGAAATTAACAATGATGGCGGGCTGGAGAGTGTCACAGCTTACTTCAAGTGTTCTTGTGTGAACGTTCTCTATCTGTGTAAAGCTCATCAGTGCTGATGGTTATTAGTAGCAGATGAGGGAGAATCCATCTTTACCCACAATGCCTTTCATCTCTGTGTCCACATCAGCTGATTTGCAGGTGAACATTCACTCAGAGAGTGTGTGGGGCAGTTTTTCATCGCCACTGAAGCCAAATCAATGCTGTTTGTACCATAATGTTAACATGCTGGAAATAGCAATAATTGAAAAAACCCTTTTGGACGGCATGACCGATGCATGACCGACAGTCAGAGGTCAGTGACCTTATAGAAACACATTCACACATTCAAAACGCTGCTCATCATCACATATCTGGTTCTGCATACCAAGAAATGGCTTATCGCTGCAATTAGTTGCACCTGGTCTCGGTCTGTATCTTATATGCATGTTTAATAGGTTTTCCAGGTGCAGGGCTTTAGTTAAGTCTACTCGCTGCTGGCCGCTAAATGAAGATTTGAAGTACACAAGTAAACATTCATTACAATGAAGCACAATTATTTTTCACAAGAGATATTATTCTAAAATCAGGAGAGCAAACGTCCTCCACAAATGACTGCAAACTCTTATGTGTATCTTCCCATAATCTCATCAATAATCAATATATAAAATCTTGACTAAGTCAACAACAGTAGCTAGACTGACCATAAAAGAGGCTAACTTTTTTAGATGTATCTCAGCAAAATATTGTCCTATCCTAAAAAAAATAAGCTTATTTATTCAGCTTTCAGATGATGTATAAATCTCAATTTTGAAAAAATTGACCCTTTTGACTGGTTTTGTGGTCCAGGGTCACATATTGACGCTTGGTCAGGACCCCTTTAGCGTCAGTTGTTTGTCTTTATGGTCAGTTTTTGCAATACATACCTGTGACTGTACTTTTATTTGCCTGCTACGTGTTTTATATTGTTCAGAAGTGTGTAGGTTTAGGGTAACGTTAGGGTTAGGTGCTCCAATTAAAGTAAACATTCATATACAATTATTTATATTATTTTACAAATGCATGCACACCATTCAATTAAGACAAACAACTGAAAACAACGGAGGACCCTGCATGTGAAATAGTGACGCCAATGGTTAGCTGGATTAGTTCAAATAATGTCAGGAAATATATGCTAAAAATCCATCCAACACACTGGCAATGGAAGATCGGGTTGAGTGCACTGCATTGTGGGATACAGTATTGAAGGAAGTCTTCTGTGTGTTGGTTGTGCATTGGTAACTCTGGTAGTTTGTGATTCTAATATTCATATCATTTGCACCATATGCACTATTATACCGCAGAAATTGTAACGGTAATATGTTGGTACACTGTTCCAAACATGTATGCTGTTTTAATATTCCATAATTACTCCGATTCAAAGTAACCAATGAGTTTAACGGCTTTCATTTGACCATTTACCTAAAAGAATGACTTGCAATGCAAATTGAAGGGCAATGCAATAACTAGTATATACTATGCACGCTATACTGCCTACTATTTTTAATTGTAAGCATAGTAAGAAAAAGAGTGTTGGTTTTATTTCATGAAAATATCAAAAAGTAATAACGTGACCTGACTATATTGCATGCTTCTTTTTATAACTGGTTTTATTCAAGTCAAAAACATTATTTAATATCGCTGAATCAATGTAAATACATTAATTTTTACCAACAAAACTAAATTGCTGGGGTTAAATGAGGTAGAAATAGCTCTTTAAGCTAACAGTTCATCACATTTATCAGTGTGTGTGAGTGTATTTACATCCCTGACAACACGAGTCTCTCACTGTCATTTGCTTTGCAAAGAAAACTGGGAAAAACAGAGAATTTCCGTTCAATAATAGAATAATAGCATGTTACAAATGCATTTTTATAGTGGTCTCCATGATGTGAGAAAAAAGTATTTTAGTTCAAAGAAAAACAGGTAGGTAGATTTAGCGAGACAGTGAGAGAGATGGAAATATTTGAGGTGATGAATTACCCTGCAGGCATTGTAATTTATTATATAAGCTTCATGTAACTTCAGACGCGAGATTGAACACCTTCAGCTCAATTTATCAGTAAGCTGTCAAACTGCGGGTCAATCTCCTTTTAACCCTTGTTTTGAGCTTCATAACCCTCTTACAGATTCGACGCTGTCAATCAAAACACGGGAACTGTGTCCCCCCCTTCATAGCTCATTTTCTCTCTGCAGGATCTTACTCGACATTTAAAGACTTCTGAACACGAGCGTTATTAATTTTAGTGTTGTAGCGTTACAGCTCAGCGTTTATGCCCTCATAACCTCTGAGAAGTTTCACTAATGACTGCCACAGTCAGTGGATTCAAATGTTTTCCAACTCTAAGTTTTATTACCTGAGACGTTCACCTTCCCGTTCATTAGGCGCTAATGAAAACGACCGTGGTCTTGTTAGCTAACAAAGAGTAGAGAGACGTGACGTGCAGGGTTCAGCACATCTATTAAAGACTGTGTTCATCTGATGCAGTCTGATATGATAAGCATATTATGTCTTGAATATAGATGATGAGTCTGTGTGTGGCGTCATCATGCGTCACTGGTTATAATGAAAGCGGCGCTCTGATCACTCACATTAGACGTGTCACGTCAGGCTACTTTAGTACGAGGAAAAAACTGATTATGTGTGCACGTCTGTTTATTATTTTACATAAACAATGACATATGCACAATTAAAATGAAGGTAAAACTTGCTTCTGCTCCACAAACCATAATAACTAGTATATACTGGTTACTGGTATGCTACTGGTGTGTACTATACTGTATGTAGTACTATATATACTGTGCACGCTAGTATATACTCTGTATACTGCCTACTATTTTTAATTGTAAATATAGTAAGGTCTACTTAATGTCTTCTAACACTTTATTTTGATGGGTCCACAACTGACTATGAGAAACGTTACAACTATGTCAACTTATTCTACTAACCCTAAACCTAACAGTCTACTCTGAGAGTGTAGTTGCAAATTAATTAGAATTAGTTGACATGTAGCTACTTATAGTTAGTAGAATGTCTAAAGTGGACTATCAAAATAAAGTGTAACCAACGAGTTAAATTATGTAAAGGGTACCCAAGGTATAATCCCTAGGTTCCATAAATCAATTCTCAGATTTCAAGAATAGCTGTCCTAAAATAGTTTGAAGTGATGAATGCGATGAACGGCTTCGGCGGGGAGACTGAACGCGCCGGCTAAGAGTGTTTGTTTTTTTTTTTTTTTTCTCTCTTTGTATATTATACCCCAGCAAAAAACAAATAACGTCGTTACATGCAGCAGCCGGCGCTGACCGGGGGAACCAGCTCTGGCTGCCTTGGGGCTCATCGCTGCTAATTTCCATCAATAAGCTTCATTATTCAGATGAGATGAATGGGTCGGTGTCAGGCGTGGAGCGCGGCGCTGGTGTTTCTCTGACCTATTGTAAATGTTGCCACCTCGGCTGATGAGGGCCGTAATGGACCCCAGGTGTCAGAGGACAAGATGACTGCCAATAAATCAGGGCTTTGAGCAGTCGAACACGTTTCAGAACATGCTAACTGCTAATTTGCTGGTGAAAAGGCGTGCAATTAGGGAATGAAGGTGCATTCAAATGAACGGGTGATGCATGCAATAAATGTGTTTCTGAACGCAGCTTTACGGCAAACTGTATCGCTCAGGGTGGGTCTAGCGGAGACTGAGCTCTAGTGAATAAAAAGAAGAATAAGAGTCCCTATGATGGAGTGTCCTCTCTCCCAGAGAAAGTATGTTTGCCTAGTATTTCATCATCCCCTGGAGGCAAGAGAGGGAAAATAAGCACATCAGTTGTCATTATGACAGCATAAAAATGGTGCCATCATATTTCAACTGCACAATGCAGCCAGCATCCCCTTCCCCGTGATGAATTATGGACTCCTCTTTTCACACGTTGACTATGAGTTAATATTATCTCCCGTGGATAATTATAGCCAAGTTCAATTACTGACCTAGAATTACCGCACGGGTTTGGACACACCGCCTTCTTTAAAAGGTATTTATCTCTTGCCCCAACAAACTGAATCTGCATGCTGGCAGTGATGCACAGCAGCGTCCCCCGAGTACGCTTTAATGTAGACACCTCCATTATTCTGAGCTTTTAGGGCCTTTCTGCTGCTCTCCATGACGCTGTATGCAGTATTTGGGTTTATTGCTTCAGATGTGTGACTTTCTGCGGATCTTGCTAACTCGCAGGCATTGCATTAAGAGCTTCTATTATCTCATACCCTTAAAAACAATTGGTGTACGATTTACTTTGAAACAATTTTCACTCAGAAATTGCTGGTAAATTTGTCAAATAATTACAAAGAAATGGCAAGGAACAAATTATTTAAACATTTTGAAGTAGGAGAAGTGAAATAGTACAATGTGATTATTTTTTTGTTGTAAATAAAACAAAGATTATGGTTTACTAGAAAACTCTATACCAGTCTTACTACTTCAAAAATGTGTGTTTAATTCAATTTGTTAGTTGCTGATTCTTTGTAATTAATTGTGAAATTTAACAGCAATTTCTTAGTGAGGACTGTTTCTACACCAAATTTTTGTCAGTGTATTTTCTTTAAAAATGTATTTATAATCTGTTTTATTTATACAACTTTAGATGCATCATTGGTAAGTTGTTATATTTGAATGAATGTCTTCTGATAATACTAACATAGAAATGCTTTTGTTTTAGCGTGTACTTGTCACAGTTATTAAGCATCACAACCCAGAGCAAAATTACCTAGATTAAAGATGCAATCAACAGAGCATTGCCTCATATCCAAAAATCTGCTAAATTTAATTTATGCATAACAATGCATTATTGCATTTATTGTTATATACTTATTAAGCCTTATGATTCATCATATAATCAGCTGTTTTGTGTTGTAAATAACTGTTAACACAAATATTGTGAATTACACTTACAAATGTAAATAAAACCGATTATTGGAGTATGTTTTATAAGAAAATACCATTTCTGTCTTCACTATTTCAGACATTTACTACCAATTTCTGAGTGAAAATCATTTAAAATTAATTCATTCATTCATGCATTATGAACCTGTGTACTGCTTTAATGATAGAACATGTTACTGATAACATTTAATTTTTATTTTTCTCCTGATTTCTTTTTGGACTGGATAGTGAAAGAAATATATATTTATGCTGGACTCCTTGTGATCTTATGTATGGAAAATATTCTAAGACCATATTGTATGAACATCATTTCAGAATTAATGTCACATTCTTGATGCAGTTATTGTATTTTGTTCTTGATGAAAGTGTCATGTGAATACCTTCATAAGATGTTATGGCACAATAGCACCATGACCAGGAGCACAACACGGGAATAATTCAGCATGTCTAATGACTATTTCTAACTCTTTTCTTTGCGTGTCTCTCTTTGTTTCCCGTTACCTAGTTCCACACGGCATCAGATGAACAGGTCATTTGTTGAGCTGCTTCTAAAGGCCTCACATATGAATTCAACATTAGCCAGAGTCTATTACAGATCAATATTACAGTTAACTACTTTTCATGTCACACCGAACCCAGTTTTCAGGGATATTTGATCTACAAGGTATTATTTCCCTCGCTCGGCTGTCAGACATTTGCATTCAGATCCCCGACTGACTTCAGGAAGAGCTCTGCCTCTGATCTGACATGAAATGAACGAGCGTTAGAAACCCAATCCCAACAACGGCACAATAACGGTGACGCACAAAAACTTTCAGGCCAATCAAATGTTCGTTTTTTTCTGGCTTACATGTTTATGAAACTTGTTACATGAGCTAATTCTTTTAATAATCTCCTTATTAGCACATCCGTCTCTTTTTTATGCGAATACATAGACGGAACTCAAAATCTGATTTGTTATGAAACACTTGTATGCAATGCGAAATCTACACTAATTATTTTGAGGCTGGCATCTGCCTTTCAGTGCGACTGGATATTACATTTGCTTAAAACTCAATCATACGAAATGAAGACTCCATTTGAGAGCATTTTAATAAAGATAAGTCATCGCTATCATCTAATCGGGGACTGGTAATCAGCACATTCATTCGCCGCAGACCGATAATGTCAAGCCGACGTTAGGCTCTTATTTTGCAATAATGCATTTACATTCTAATGATTTTATTAAAGCTCATACAGGCTGTCGGAGACAGACCCCGCGGCAGAAGATTCACCCAGACCAATTCTATCTGTTATCAGCCGCCACTGGGCTTTATCACACGGCCCACCTCGATGAGACGCTCGCTAGCTGGAGGACATTGCGTTTCATCAGTGCTCTCAATCGTATTGTTCTGCTTAGTGTGCATAAAAAAAGATCCGACCCCCACCACAGCCAGCCAGAACAATGAAACAAACTATCTGTCTTATTTATCGTTTTTGCATTTTCTTTCCTCGCTTACTTTCTTTATTTGCTGTGGGGTGTGTTTTTTTTTTTTCTTTCTCCTCTGACCTATCGGCTCTGAGCAGGTCGGCATTATTCAGAGATGTGTGGAGAGCCATTTAGATGGAGATAAAGAGCAGTCCTTCTCTCTGGAGTGTGTATATGCCCACGGGGACCGGAGACGAGGGCCGCTGTGGCTTCTGAGCAGGTATAGGGAGTACCTGCGCTCTTTACAGTATGTAAATCACATACACACGTACAGTGGAGGAGATAGATGCTTCCATGAGTCGAGTTGTGCCAGATTTGCATGTGGTATTTCAACACAAAACCACACTAACTTTCCACAATCCAGTTTAAGCAGGGATCTGTGCTGAAATAGCGATGCATCGTAATTAAATTTAGTCATGTATGCATTCAGATGCGTGTGTAGTTATGCTCCCTTTGTGCATTTTAAAGATTAGATTCAGGTGTCTGGATTTCAGTGATGTACCGTCTCAGTAAAGTCTGCCAGATCATGTTACACTCTTCAAAATAAAGGTTCCACAAGAGGGTTTCCACAGTGATGCCATATAAGAACCATTTTGGTTCCCCAAAGTTCTTTTGAAGAACATTTTAATAATCAAAAGAACCTTCTGTGCGATGGAAAGATTCTATAGATGTTAAAGGTTCTTCATGAAACCATCAATGCCAATAAAGCAACTTTATTTTAAATAGTATAGTCGTGTGTGCTGCATCATGCACATTTAAATGCATACATACATAAGCCCTTTTAACTGTAAAATAACAAAACAAAACAAAATAAAATAAAATAACGCCCTGTTACCTGTCTACTAATCTACGTTTTACTTTAAATTTTTATAATATTTATATTGTGGACTCTTACGAAAAATTACTTTGATGTTCCTAATTTGTAATTTTCATCATCCATCATGCGGCATGCTATTGATTAAAAAAAAAGGTTTGTGATCAGGCTGCCTTTTTAATGTAACATATTTACTAGATAATATTTATATACCATTTGTTAGTCCCAGTTAACAACACTAACAGCACATGCTATTAAATTCAACTTCATATAGACGGCATGCATTTCAAAGAAATGGAAACATTAACCTTGACAGTGTTCAGACCTTTCCGGTGTCCTACAATCTTAAAAAATATAACGTTTCTTTGTTCATTCCATGAAGAATCTTTAACATCTATTGAATCTTTCCATTGCACAAAAGGTTCTTTAGAGTGTAAAACGGTTCTTTAGACTATTGAAATGTTCTTCACACTAACAAATGATGGTTCACTGAAAGGAAAATGGATATTCAATGGCATTGTTACAAGACCCCCTTCTATAACCCTTATATTTAAGAGGGTATATTTAGTAAATATGTGCAAGAATGGTCTGACTGAAGATGGCAATAATTGGAGCATTTAAAAGGGGTGCAACTTTACAAGTAGTTAATATGACAAGGTTAGATATTTGATGACTTTGTTAGAGTCCTGATGCACGGGTTTTGCCATAGTTTGGGCTCTCTGGAGCTGCTGGTGGTCTAAACTACACCACATCACAACAATGCCTGGGGCTGGGGAGTGTTGTAAGGTTTCATACTGGTTGTTAGGATCTGAATATGTGGTGGAGGCTCAAGGTCATTTTTCAGTCTGCATGTCATGAAGTTATAAAGATCTTTCTCTCTGAACACAATGCAGAACCGGCAAACCGTGGCGTCTCCTAAAACCACAAGGACGGCATTCTCTGAAATGCAAGTTCATTGTTGAAGCAAAAGGTTAACTTGAGAGCATTTTAAATGAATAAAAATGAATTATGTCCATCATGGCAATTAAAACCTGCATGCTGTTATTTTTTCCAATTATGAAGAATATTTTCATACAATAGCAGTTTATGGTCTAAGCTCCAAAAAGGTGCTTAAATATTATTGGGTTACACTTTTTTTCAGTAGTTCACTTTAGACATTCTACTAACTGTTTAACTTTACCACTTTATGTCAACTCTCATTTGACTGTTAGGTTAGGGTTAGTAGAATAAGTTGACATAGTCAATTTGCAAAGTTTATTGTCTAAAGTGAACTATCAACGTAAATTGTAACCGATTATTTTTCATTCTGCATACATACAACTGCACTTTGGGATTTGGTTACAAGAATCAATGCAAGAATAAATTACTTTATTTACGTCCACTAAAGGACTAAATGTAAGCAGTCCAAAACAAAAAGCCCACACAATATTGATAAATAACAGGACGCATTGTCAGTTTTCAGTCTTCATTTTTTAAAAAGCATATACAATCAGTCCAAAATAACCAACTAAGAGGACTGTTAAAAAATGCATAATTTTAGCCTTGGCTTCTGATTGGTCAATACAACATTCTAGCAATGTTGCAGAGCGCAAAAGTTGGGTTCCAGAAGTAAAAATTCCATTCATTTTCCCAGCAGAGTAACTGATTTTGAACGAAGGCTTGTAAACCTTTAAAGACAATTAGTAGTTTATGGAGGCCAAATTCATAGTTAATGAGACTTCAGAGCTTCGCTTAAGATTCTCAGAATATGTTTTCATGCAAAGTGGATATAATACCCATTATGCCCACTGAGAATGCACGGAACGCATCCGGACGTACGAGTTTGTGATTTCTCCAAGTAGTTTGATATGCCTCTGATTAGTCGAGCTGAATGGAGGACAGATACTAACACATGTAGCATTGACTGTTTAACATGATCTACGCTCTTTCAATACAAGGGATTAGCTAGGTTTATATCAGCATTTCGCAGATAGCCGATTGTTGGAAATCTCCTTTGTACAGAGCAGCTCTAGAGGGTCAGACGATCGCTGGCGTCATTCAGCGTAGATTGAAGAACTTGAGATGCGATGGTTCTGACATAATGGGTGTCCTGATACGTTTGGCCTTGTGGCACCACATTGTGGCTTTAACAAGAGTGCTTTGAACTCTGTCAAGTCTCCACCTGGGGCAGGTATGTCAGGGCGACCTTGTGTATCACGCTGAGACCGAGAAACCCAGAGGTTCAACCCAGGACGTTGACTAATTAGATGGTAAAAACTCTGGTTATGAATCTGTGGTTAAAGCTTCAGGAAATATAATAAATTGACACTGGCCTCAAAAGCTAGGGGAACCTTTTTTGTGTTCCCTTTTCTTCAGCCCGTTATTCAAGCCCCGGCTGTAAACCCATCCTTCATCTGCGGGGCAGTTAAATAGCCGCTATTGTGCTCTATTGTGCTCCATTGTCCTGTTATTGCTGTTGTCCCGATTCCTTTCAAATTCAATTCTTTATTTGGTGTATATTATTACCCACAAGAAGCTCCTCTTCCTCAAGGCAAACAGCAGACCACGAGACAATATCAGCCGCACAAAAGACCTTCAAACTCCATTATGTTTTTTAATCTCTTGGAGGGTTTCATGACTCTCAATGCTCTGGAAAACAGGTGATGTCAACGGAAAGGAGTCCTGCGGTTAAAGGCGTCTGCTCAATGCGCGTTAGAGATATTCCTCTCACCTCGAGCGTGACTAACATAGCCTCTGTCGGAGCAGATCGAACTGAAGTCGCTCCAGCTGACGGAAACCTGTTCGTCTGTGTTTCTGCGTAACCTTTGTGATTGAGGTGCTCGGGTGTAAAATATATGGTGTTGTCGATTGTGGTTATTTATCTGAATGCTCACTGAGAAAGACGCCAAAATCAGGCCTGGAGTAAAAGCCCACAAAATATTGATATACTGTATAACAGGACGCATTGTCAGTTTTCAGTCTTCATTTTTTTAAAAGCATATACAGTCAGTCCAAAATAACCAACAACTTGGCTTCTGATTCTAGCAATGTTGCAGAGCGCAAAAGTTGGGTTCCGGAAGTAAAAATTCCATTCATTTTCCTGTAACTGATTTTGAACGTAAATGTACATTTGAATGTAAAACTTTAAAGACAATTAGTAATTTATGGAGGCCAAAATCATAGTTAGTAGTTGGTTAATAGTAATAATTTGTCCTTTTTTTTAAATGAAGTATAAAAACATATATGAAACCTATCAGATATTAGAACGATTTCATGAGTTTTTGTATATATGCTGTTTTAATAAACTTACATATATGTTGTTGACATACTGTATATATATTTGCTACATATTATACCATTATAAAACCAAAAAAAAAGAAAAAAAAAGGACAAATTCTTACTATTAACCAGGCCTCCATAAACTACTAATTTGGTGCTTACTAATAGTCAGTAAGGTAGTTGTTAAATTTAGGTATGGGTTTTAAGGATTAAGGGATCTAAAATATGGTCATGCAGAATAAGCCATTAATATGTGCTTTATAACTACTAATAAACAACCAATATGATAGTAATATGCATGCTAACAAGCAACTAGTTAATAGTGTGAATTGGTCCCTAAATCAAAGTGTTATCAAACATTTATTACGGGGATTATATACATGTTATAACTTATATATTCATCTACTTAGAAAATTGATATAGGACTATATACTGTATGTAATATAATTTTATTTTCATATGTGGCAGTCTGTAATGTTGTGATACTCTCCAATAGCTGGATAGTTTGGTTTTCAATAGCAAAAAAAATAAATAAATATATATATATATATATACAGTGGGTACGGAAAAGTATTCAGACCCCCTTAAATTTTTCACTCTTGTTATATTGCAGCCATTTGCTAAAATCATTAAGTAATTTTTTTTTCCTCATTACGTACACACAGCACCACATATTGACAGAAAACACAGGATTGTTGACATTTTTGCAGATTTATTTAAAAAAGAAAAACTGAAATATCACAAGGTCCTAAGTATTCAGACCCTTTGCTCAGAATTTAGTAGAAGCACCCTTTTGATCTAATACAGCCATCTTTTTGGGAAAGATGCAACAAGTTTTTCACACTTGAGGGGATCCTCTGCCATTCCTCCTTGCAGATCCTTCCAGTTCTGTTAGGTTGGATGGTAAACGTTGGTGGACAGACATTTTAGGTCTCTCCAGAGATGCTCAATGGGTTTAAGTCAGGGCTCTGGCTGGGCCATTCAAGAACAGTAACAGAGTTGTTGTGAAGCCACTCCTTCGTTATTTGAGCTGTGTGCTTAGGGTCATTGTCTGGTTGGAAGGTAAACCTTCGGCCCAGTCTGAGGTCCTGAGCACTCGGGAGAAGGTTTTCGTCCAGGATATCCATGTACTTGGCCACATTCATCTTTCCCCCGCAACCAGTCGTCCTGTCCCTGCAGCAAAAAACACCCCCACAGCATGATGCTGCCACCACCATGCTTCAATGTTGGGACTGTACTGGACAGGTGATGAGCAGTGCCTGGTATTCTCCACACATACCACTTAGAATTAAAGCCAAAAAGTTCTATCTTGGTCTCATCAGACCAGAGAATCTTATTTCTACCATATTGGAGTCCTTCAGGTGTTTTTTAGCAAACTCCATGCGGGCCTTCATGTGTCTTGCACTGAGGAGAGGATTCCGTCAGGCCACTCTGCCATAAAGCCCGACTGGTGGAGGGCTGAAGTGATGGTTGACTTTCTACAACTTTCTCCCATCTCCCGACTGCCTCTCTGGAGCTCAGCCACAGTGATCTATGGGTTCTTCTTTACCTCTCTCACCAAGGCTCTTCTCCCCCGATAGCTCAGTTTGGCCGGACGGCCAGCTCTAGGAAGGGTTCTGGTCATCCCAAACGTCTTCCATTAAGGATTATGGAGGCCACTGTGCTACTAGGAACCTTAAGTGCAGCAGAAATTTTTTTGTAACCTTGGCCAGATCTTTGCCTTGCCACAATTCTGTCTCTGAGTCTTCAGGCAGTTCCTTTGACCTCATGTTTCTAATTTGCTCTGACATGCACTGTAAGCTGTAAGGTCTTATATAGACAGGTGTGTGGCTTTCCTAATAAAGTCCAATCAGTATAATCAAACACAGCTGGACGCAAAAAATGAAGTGTAGAACCATCTCAAGGATGATCAGAAGAAATGGACAGCACCTGAGTTAAATATATGAGTGTCACAGCAAAGGGTCTGAATACTTAGAACCATGTGATATTTCAGTTTTTCTTTTTTAATAAATCTGCAAAAATGTCAACAATTATGTGTTTTTCTGTCAATATGGAGTGCTGTGTTTACATTAATGAGGAAAAAAAATTAACTTAAATGATTTTAGCAAATGGCTGCAATAAAACAAAGAGTGAAAAATTTAAGGGGGTCTGAATACTTTACGTACCACGTATATATATATACTTCTGGACCAAAGCAGATAAAAAAGCATGCGGGTAAGGTTGCACTCTATATTCCAAGCCAAAATCTCACTTAAACAGACAGCTCACCCCAAAATGAGAAGTCTGTAATCGTGTAATCACCCTCATGTCATTTAGTTAATTTAGTTTCCCTCATTTAGTTTAGAGAGTGTTTGATTATTCGCTTGCACAACACAAATGACATTCAGTACTGTACCGTAGCATTTTTGTCATGCTGACAAAAGTGGAGAAATAAAATGCATGATGACACAAGAAACTGGAACTAATCGCATGAACTTATGCTGGTTTCTTGGCCGAGAGTCCCACGCTCTGTCCTCTCTTTGGTGGCGATTGACAGGAAGTATTGACTGACTACAAGTAAAATAAACCCAGAGTTGATGTGAACCACAAACACTTTCACCTGATCCACACCGGCTCTCAGAGGCCCTCAGCTAGTTTTATATTAGCTTGGAGATGCTCTTTTACCATATTGCTCTGCTTAGGATGAAACCACACATGCAATGATTTATACCGCCTGTCAAATCAAGGTTTAGATGGTCATTTTGATTAACCGAGCAAAGTTTTATATTTCTTGACAGTTGGATCGTGGGATGTGTTTCACTTCTCGTGGTTATATCAAAATAGTTTTTGCCATTAAATCTTCAATGTAACCCAGTTTTCTTTGTTGTTGTGCTTGCGAACGTGGGGATATTAAATCCTACGGCAGCGCCTCGGTGATATTTGAAAGCAGACAGGACTTCTTTAGAGAAGCGTACACATACGCATTTATGCACTCATTTACATTCAGCTCATCTACAGACCAATCATTTAGCCCTCGCTCATTGCATTTTGGCGTGTGTGTTCATTTCCTGTTGATCAGATTAAATGTTTGATGTGGTCTTCCAACTTGACACAATGGTGCAGATGAAAACCGGACAAATTTACTTTTAGGTGACAGACAGCAATTGGAGGGAAATTAAGTTGTATCAGTACATCACATTATACACGCTGGAAATATTGTAGCTGGAACAATCGCAACCTCCGTCTGTTTAAATACATAAAAAAAGTAATTTCATTGCTTTTCTTTGATGTGATCACCGTGAGTCCTGTAGCGTGCGGCTGAGCTTTGAAAAGAGGAAATTATTGAGTTTATCCAATGCCAGTCAATCTCACAAGCCTGCTTTATTAACATTTTCACATGGCTATTTCCCTGCTTAAATACCTGCCTCCATATAATGTGCATATGTTATTGTAGGTGATATTATTCTCCCTCTGGTCTGAGTTATTCTACTCAAACACATGTGCTCTTCCATTTAAGGCCTGAACCAGTGTAAAAGAAGAACAAAAAAAAGTGACATTTAATCCTTGATGAACAGAACAGAGACAAAGTCTTTATACTGATCAAATGGAGAGACTATCAGATGTGTCAGAGTTCACAGCAACTTTGAACATCTGAAGATATTGCATGCAGATTTTCGAATTCCTAATTGAAGTACATGTTATTGAAAATGACATATTGTGTGGTGCATATTATATATATATATATATATTATGATTTTACAATTCTTGCTTTTTAAATCAATTTGTCAGATGTTCATTGACGGGAACACGATAGCCATTCTCACCAAATTTACAACTAAAAGCAGCATTGAAATGTCCTGAAATACCATGTCGTTTGTCTGATTTTATTTCAATCCTACCCATCTTTGTAGTTTCTTTTGCTAAACAAAGAGGCTTCCTCGTGTTGCTCCTAAAATAGTATAATACAAGGGCTGTTTTACGTAGCACAATAGCCTTAATACAGATTTCAGAGGTCTCGTGAATCATGTGATTAGGAAATGGAGAACAAAAAAAAAAACGGGGGGGATAAAATAAAACTTTCAGAGGCATTAACATTTGATGCATAAAATGCAGAAGAAAAGGACTAAAGTCTGTCTTTGGAGCAAAAAGTATCCTCTATGCTTCCTGAGGAACATGCATGGATAGTGAAAATATTCTACACAGCATAAATGCATTATTGATATGTTTATCAAATTTTGACTAGAGACCTGATCCATTTGAGGGGGAACTGTCTCTGCATGGGTTGAGTACATTTTAAATTCATAGTTATTCAGGCTGAATTAAAAATAAAAAAATAAATAAAAAGCAGTGCTCAGATGGTCACCATAGCTGGAGTAATGACGAAGTCTATCTTCTGAAAATGAGATGATATGAAACACATATTGGGTGGCAAATTTAAATTACTTGTATAAAAAATCTTTATACTGATATGTAAAGTGACACACAACTCTACAGGAGAGTGGATAGACAGCTCTTCAAATGAAGTAATCTGTAAACTCATCAGTTTCCCATCTGACTGTGCACCTAAGTGCATTATGGGACTGGAGACACTCCCGTCTGTGCTCTCGGCTTGTCAAAACTAGAGGCCTGAGTGATCCTAAGTGACTAGTTGCAATCAATCGACATGATGTTGTAATGATTCTCAAACAGTGCATATTGAATTTGTGGGATTGTGACCAAGGAAAGCCTATTTAAGAATTAAGAAAGTAACAAACAAATAAAAACATACAATAAAAAATAACAAGAAGACAGGAAAATAGTTATAAATGGGGAGTGCACATAGTGCTTAATACACAAATTATAGCAATGATAGTCGTCTGCTTTATATCGGCCGTTCAGTATTCTAACTGGAGCAAGCCTTGAAAACGTCCTGCGAGAGGAGGAACACAAACATTATTACCTTATTTAAAGAAAGAAATCTTGAATATTGATCCAGTGTAGCTTCATTACCTGGAAACTGCCATGCCAGATTGATGTCTCTTTAAAGTAGGTCTCTGGTCAGAGCTACCCTGGGAATCGTGCTATTGACTTTGGGTGTTTGTGCAGCCAAGCCTCCAGAGACTTTTGGTTGCTTTTAATGGGATCCATCAATTCTGTTTCCCTTTTAATAATCATTGTTTTACGGTTTGTGCAAGACTGGAGCGGTTTGAAGCCGCTTCAGTTGTGTCGAGACAGCACAGTTGTTTAAGTCCCTGCATTAAGATCTTTTTCTCTGCTCTTTGAGGATACGTTGTTCTTTCGTCTAAGCTTTGACAAGCCCCCGCTTTGAAAGTTCGACCTCAGAAACCAAAGCAAGAATCACAGTGAATATAAGAAGCCACTAAAATGAAACACTCAGTTCCATATGGAGTCCAAGTCAAACCAGGACTGAGGTTACACCATTAACCTGGAGGCAGAAGAGGCTCTTCCCCTTGCATTAGCATGGTAGTAATTGAAAATCCGCAATGCATGTCTCTTCTGAAAGTGCATTGATTTTCATAAGGCTGATGCAGGGCTCCCGTTGTTGATTTTAATGGGATGCTTGATTCCCCCTGTCTTTAAGCACAGGGCAGCGGTGAAAGAAGAGCTTCAAATGAAAGAACAACCTTGTAGACCTTCGGTTCACCTTGCAGGCGACCAGGAAGCCGAGGAAAGAAGAGAAAGACCCTTAAGTGATGTCTCACAGAAGATGAAAGAGGATGCAAATGTTAAGTACATTGATCAATGCTCTTCAACGCTCAACTCTTCTGCTCCCACAATATCGATACATTGGAAGCATAATTTGTATCAGCAGTTGTTTCTTTTAATTAAGATCTAACCCAAATCTTTGCTATTGATTTTTGCCATTACCTTATCGACGGGGCTAATGCTGAGTCCAGACTTTTCCAAGGCTGAAGGGTCCGAGCTTGAGATATGAGAGCCTGTGAAACAGAGCACAAATGAATTATGTCACATTGAAGCAGACACACACATTCTGGATAGGAAATCGAACACGTTTTGTTGCTAAGAATGGGAAGGACATGGTCCCCAAATCAGATAATATCCTTTGGACAAAGTCGGAGGACGAACAAGCCAACTTCAATCAGCGTTTTTTCGGACATCAACTCAAGTGGATGATGCATCCTTCACAAATTCTGCAGTCAATTCATGTTTACAGAGATGTTGGGGCTTTATTATTGTGATTGCTAAGTCAAAAGTTTGAAATGCTATCCAATGTTTGGCTTTCATAAGAAAAATCAATGTCTTGTTCCCAGATGGGCATGGGTCTGTAGGGAGTCCTCTACATGAGCACCACAACGATCCTATCCCAACTGCTGCTCATTCATCATTTGGAAAAACCTTCATGGAGTGAGAAATCTATGTGTGGATGGTTCCCAAAGACGAAGGCCAACACTGACACGGAAGAAGCTCGAGCTGGTTTGTTTCCGAGCTCTGGGTTTTGGTGTTGGGGGTGGCTGGTTAACCTAATTCCATTAAAGCTTCTCTACGGTTTTCTCTCTGTCAGTTGGCTTGAGGTGGAACTCGTGAAATGACAATACCTTCGCCTCAGGTCATCTTCCCAGACGCCTCCCATCCGACAGAGATCACTTTCGCCATCCTGTTGAATATCCCCCCCAGTCAGGCATACTCATCTCCCTCTATGGTGCCGTCCAGCTCCCACCCACCTAAATCTAAAGCCCTCAAGTGCTGAATATGTTTGCTTCCTCCCTCTTTCCCTCTCTTCAACCTTCCCTCCCCTGGAGCCTCAGCGAACCCCATGAAGAAGAGTCAAAAATGGGTGAAAAGAATCAGTGGAGGCTTTGAATCTCCACGGGCATTTTACCCAATGCCTGCTCAACTCCGATTGCACAGTGCCACAAACAAAATCCAATAGAGGGCTAATCTGATCATCTCATCCCCACTTTTCATGCTGTGTTTCCCTCAGAACGCCTTGTACTAGTTCCAGCCTGGGAGTGTGTGATAAGACACTGGAAATTTAGTCATCATCTTCTGCGCAAAGGGGCTCTGAGAAGGGATTATGATATTGCTATAACCTTACATTGGACGTGGACAGGGGCAGCAACCGGCAAAGACTGCAATCCCCAACACTGTAGCCCATCACCCCCCAGCCCTTATGCGGCTCCTTCTCTAAAGGTTGGCTTTACCAGATTAGCGCCGACTAACCATCATCATGTTGAGCGAGATACCGGAAAGAAGACGGGGTTTACGGAGTATGTTTCGTCGGAGAGGGGAGGGCTGATAATAGAGACCATTACCTCATTTTTGTGCATACTGACCATATGAAATAGTGTATAAGGAATGTGTCAGCTTGACAGAGAGATATGCTTTCAAACATTCACCTGTATTAGCCGGATGCTGCATGTGAATAAGCTTTTGATGGTGAAGAAAGCCTGGTGCATTCATGCAGCATTCCTGAAGAGATTTGGTAGCTTACGTATACACACATTTACAAAAAAATCTGTCCAAAAACTAAAAAGTCATTTTTCAATCTGTTGGATGCCCACGTAATATATGCAGAAACTACAATAAGCAAGGCTATCTGGAGTGGGCGGGACTAGCTGTTTGCCCAACCAATAGCAGTTGGACGAATGTTCAAAAAATGTGTTATTGATTTATTCATTCCATTTCTATTTGCACAGATCAATCACTTAAAGTAGAATGGAGGGATTTTAGGACTGACAAAGGTCATATTCCCGTATGTTTCCATCTGTGAATCATTCTTAGCACACTTAGTGTTTTAATGATCCTATTTTGTTATGCTTTTAAAGTAGACGTCTGTCAATTTCACTAAAAAGGTGAACTACATCAGAAGGAAATTACAAAAGGCCAGTGGTGGGGAATTCAGAGGTTATAATAATGCATAAATTTGCAGCTTGTCAAAGTTAGTTTAGCAGTGCACTTGTTAGGAGAGCGTCTGCTGCAAATGTGAACTGAGAATATGATGAAAGCAGACAGCTCTCTCCTCCGATACAAACACATTAAAGAACTCTTTATTATTTTTTTTAACAAATACACTATGACAGATCCACTATTCTCAAAGAGCTAACAGTGCCCGTGGATTTCACCGAAAATGGCACTCTGCGGGAATGCTGGAGGTGCCTTCCTCAATTTCATTCCCCAGTAAATAAATAAACACACACATTTTAAGGTGATGGCCATTATTAGTCTAATTACCTGTGTAGTGTCGCTCAAGATTTACTCACCCTATTGTCAGCGGTGAGGATGAAAGGGACAAGAGCACTGTGAAGAAGGCAACAGACTCTTCCTCAGTGTTGGGGAAGATTTGCACTGAAGTTTGCAAGATGCCCATAATTTAAAGTAGTTAAACTATAGAGTCAAGCTAACCTTTTGAAAAAGTAGTTAGCGGCAATAAAAGCTACTCACGGAAAGTAGCTAACTACATTGAAACCATTGAATATGCATACATATATTCACAACAGGGCAGGGTTATTATTGTTAACTAAGACTAAAGCAAAAATAAAAACAAACTTACACTATTTTATGTTAAGTACTAAAATAACTAAAACTAATGAATAATTAAAGTGATTTTTGTTGTTGTTGAATCTAATCAATATTAATAGATACTAAAATGCAACACTGCAACATGATTCAACTAAATATATTATTATCTCACTAAATATAGTCATACATCATTATACCTGAAGCACTGCTCTTCTTCTGAGTTAAATTTCCGCACTAACGAAGATCTCGCGGCACAGACCACCTAAGTGCCGACGCTTTCAAAGCAGCATGAATAAACTCATAATAAACAGAGCTATTGTGAGGTAAATGTGCGGACAGGAATAGCTAGATGCATGTTATCTGACTGCTCCATCGCCTTCTGCCTGCGTGACAGCCGAATAAAAGGGTTTTGAATTAGCGACGCCAGAGGAGTGTGTCTCGTACGCTCATGTATGGAGGCTGGGAAGGCCCTTTCATCAACAGCGGGCAAGATCGCTAATTAAACATATTGTCATGGTGATGCTGATGATGATCTGTGGGAAGCAGATAAGCAGTAGCACATCAATGCTCACGTCCACTCGCGCAGCGCCGCACAATAACAGCCGCTTTATGGCCCTACAAAAGACATCATGGCTGGAGGAATAATATTTCATGCCTCTGCGCAGCCGGACTGTCAGATATGTTTATTTTGCGACGCAAGAGCATCTGTAATGTGTGGGAAATGTCAGAATGCATGCGCTGATGTACCCTGGTAATAGGGTCTTTAAAGATGCATTCAAGGTAAAAGTGACCCGGCGGGCGTTTGAGGCGACACGCTCAAGATCGCTGACAGCTATTGTGAAATATTGATAAGAGGTGCGATTCTGACGGTTGTCTTTGGCTTTGACAGACAGCTCTGATACAGCCTCGTTCAGAGTCACGTCAAATTTGACTAAAAACACTGAGAGGCTTCTGACAGAGACTTCCTCGACTCCTCCTCTCCCTCGCTGCTCATCTTTCATCAATGTTGCATTATTAGGCAACCCGAGACGCAACTGCTCAGTTTTCAGAGGTTTGCGTTCGAGCGAATCTGGAGAGAAAGTAAAAGAGTCTCATCTGAAGCGATGTCCGCTCATTCATTCCGGACGAGGAAAATCAATCGTTCCATTCTCTCTGGATGGCTGCCCGTCGTGAATGGAGCCCCGTCTGAAATGAAATAAACATTTTCTTTCCCTAGATTGCCAGCTATGATAGATTTGTTGCGGTACAAATAGATTGCGGTTCACTTTACGAAATGGAAATGCTGGATGTGTCTGCTAATCACCTTATTTCACCAGCTTTCACACAAGACTTGAGTTATTCCCCCAAACGCTCAAGCGATCGGTGCGACTAGCTTCAGTCCACTTACACCTTTAAGCTCCATTGTGTTTTCCAGATGGCTTTTTGCTTCAGGACTTTTATATTGTGCATCAAGTGGCGACTCAAAACAGCGCTGGAATCAGTGTTTGGTCCATCGTTCGATGCTCTTCGGAGGGAATAATTCACTGCAAACGTTTCTGACTGCGATTGAAACTGTATTTAATGCAGTCTGGGTCATGTTTTATTTTACCCCACACTTTCAGCGCTTTTATACTACATAGTTGCACATTTTGCTGCTAATGGTGCAAACATTTTACACTTCACTTTAAAAAGACAAAATAGTGTTATTTATTTTATTTAAATAACTATTAATTATCTTACAAAGACTTTCAAATAAAAGTAATAAACAACAATAAAATAACACGCAACAAAAATACTAAAACATTTACTACAATTACAGTGAAAACACAACATATAAAGATAAAATATTAACAAAACCTATGTTAAAATAACACTGCAAAAGGTTTTAACTAAATATATAGTTTTTTTTTGTTTAAATGTTCATGCATTAAATGATTTTAAAAACCTTTCTTTCAAATAAAGAATTTCATCTGCGAATCCTGAAAAATAAAATGTATCACGGTTTCCACAAAAAATATCAAGCAGCACAAATGTTTTCAACATTGATAATAATAAGAAATGTTTCTCGAGCAGCAGATCAACATATTATACTGATTTCTGAATGATCATGTGACATGAAGACTGGAGTAATGATGCTGAAAATACAGCTGCGCATCACAGAAATACAGTACAGTTAAAATAGATTAACATAGAAAACAGTTATTTAAACTGTAATAATATTTAACATTTGTACTGTATTTTTGATCAAATACATGACCGCCCGTGGTGAGAGAAGAGAATTATTTCGTGTTTTAATGGTAGTGTATATTTAGTTACATAATTTAAAATGCATGCAGTAGCCTAATAACAAGCTGCAATATTGCCAACATTCTCTCTTTATACTCATGTTACAGAATTGTGGTTTTGTTTTAGTCTAAAACAGGGCTGTCCAAACTCGGTCCTGAGGGCCGGTGTCCTGCAGAGTTAGATCCAACTTGCCTCAACACACCTGCCACAAAGTTTCTAGCATGCCTAGTAAGAGCTTGATTAGCTGGTTTGTTTGATTATAGGGTTGGGGCTAAACTCTGCAGGACACCGGCCCTCCAGGACCGAGTTTGGGCACCCCTGCTCTAACATGACTGAGTTTGATGATGGTTAGATGCTGAGGTGTGAGTCTGTACTCTGCAATCGTTCAGAGTCACTAAAGATAAAGAGCTTTGACAGTTGAGCTCTTAATGAAACAGCCATTCACGTTCCTCCCTGTCATCTTCAACCGATTCGTCACAACTTCATGTGTTATTTGCTCTAAATCTCCCTCAGACCTTCTTTCTCCTGTGGCTTGCCTGCGAAGCCTTCGACTGAGTCAGAACGAGGGAGGAGCCGTCATTCCTTCACTCGGCTGTGGTTTCCACTCGGGTTCTTCAGCTTCAATTCTCTTAAGAGCTGGGAAATGAAAAGTGTTTAAGATTCAAACCTTAAAGCACTTGAAAGATACAAGCTCCTAATTCGTCCTGTGTTTTGCCAAGCCGTTATGTCAGTGGTCAGCTAATAGGGTTTCATGATGGATGGACATAAACGAATGACGGACACATTCAGCAGATTCACCCTAGCACCTCCAACAATAATGCAGATGTTTTATATCCTGCGCAAGTCACTTTCTACAGCATTTGACTCACACTGCAGCAGTCACCGAGATTCTGTCTGATTACTGCAAAAAGTGTTTTCTTCCTTGGACCTTGTTTCAAGATATTTTTATTGGCAAGGCAAAATATAATAATGATGATGATAATAATCATTAATATATATATATATCTATATATATATATAATATAAATATATTATTATATATTATATATCTAGATATAATATATAATTCTAAATTAAAATTGATTTTACTGACAGAAGAAAAAAGTACAAAAAGATAGTAAGTCTGTTTTCTGGGTGAGTAATTTTATATTATATTTTTATTTAAAATTCTTACAATCAATTTGTAATTAGTAGTGTATTATTATTATAGTTTGTTTTAAGAAAAATATTCAGATATTTTCAGTATGTGAGCTATTTATTGTTTTTTTTAGCTCAAAACTCACTAAAATTTTTTTTTAATTAATGTATTTTCCATATATATTTTTTAAATAGATTTCAAAAAAAATATATGTTATGTATTTGCTTCTACGTACATGTTTCGTTTTCTACGAATTTAGAGTTTTGTTGTTTTTTTTGTTTTTTTTAGAAAAATACGACTTTTTTTTTTTTACAGCTTCGAAATTAAACAATGTCACCACGTGTATTTAATTAACGAACTGAAACCAAAATGCTAAAAAATAAATTAAAAAAAACTACTACATAAATATTTAACTGAATAAAGTAAAATATAAACACTTGTTATTTTATCATTTAATACGTTTGCATGATATACTAAAATAAACCTAAAAGCAAAAACTGAAATAAAACATAAAAACTCTATATATATATATATCTATATAATATATATAATCTATTATATAATATATATATAAATATATATATCTAATTATATATATATATATATATATATATATAATATATGTTCTGTGTTTATTGCAATTTTTGGGTTTGTACACACACACACAAACACAAACACAAAAACACACACACAAACACACACACACACACACACACACACACACACACAACCACACACCACACACACACACATATATATGCACTAGTTCATGCAGCTCAACAGAAAACAAGTGCCTCCACTCGCCGTTGCTCAAGTCAGTTAATTAAGTGTCAATGCTGCAAATGCACCTCTATGTGAAACATTACAGGAAATACATGACTATTACAAAACAAGCACAAAGCTGCTTTCAGACTAACAGTTGTGTACTGTATGTGAAGACTTGATCCAGTCGTGGGATCTGTGACTGTTCGCTGCTGAGGTGTGAAATGTTTCTCTGATCAGTTAGCGCTGTAAATGCTTCACGTCACATTTCTCTCCTCCGGTTTTCTCTAAAACAGAGGCTAATTTCCTCTGAAGGCTTCTGAAGACATCAGAGCTGAGGCGGTGGATTTAGCCTGCAGATCTTCCCCAGGCGATATATGGCTAGTCAAACATGCTCACAGCAATCCTAATCTTGCTCTGGGACATCGACTT
Source organism: Sinocyclocheilus anophthalmus (assembly GCA_018155175.1). NCBI lineage: Eukaryota > Metazoa > Chordata > Actinopteri > Cypriniformes > Cyprinidae > Sinocyclocheilus > Sinocyclocheilus anophthalmus. The sequence goes on along the minus strand of JADLZN010000318.1, from coordinate 87,096 downwards.
GACATGAAAGGCTATTTTTACACATTATCCTGGTTAGAGCTCTTTCTTCTTGCTAAGCCTTCTGTTGGTGTTCGCAGAGCCAGCATTCATATTCAGCACCACTTCTCTGTTTGAGATTCACTCCAGCGGCTGATGAAATCTTTCTGACCGAGTACAGGTTAAAGACGCTTGTAAAACTAAAGCAGCAGTCAGAAGGCTTTAGAGGAGCTGTGTCTGAGCGAGTGTCAAGTTTGAATTGTTTTGCTTTCATCATGCATCTCTTGCACCGTGAAGTGTTCGGCTTAAAAGTGCTCGATCTGACGGAAACTGGAGCTCTGAATAGTTTGTAAATTTGAGAAGAAAATAAAACCCCACGCAAGATTTGCTGTCTATTTTGTTATGTGGATTTATGAATCATTCAATCAACCAGTCAGTAGTATTATTGAGATACTGTTACCGTTTTTATTAATATTCTAAATCAATCTTTATTTTTATTTTTTATTATTGTACTCGCTATATCTCTCCTCTCTCTGTAGTAGTAGTATTTTTCTAAATGTTTGATTATACTTTTAATTATTTTAGTACACTGCAAACAACAACAACAATAACAACAACAAAAAAATATAATAATAATAATTATAATGTCTTATGACATATGTTTTTACAAGTAGTAGAAATATCTAAATAATATAGAAAAGTCTGTTTTCTGACAAATAATCCACATTAAGTTTATTTATTTAGTTATTTGTTGTTTGTTTGTTTGTTTCCTGAAAACAAAACAGCCGTCTTTGTCTTTTGTTTCTTCAGTGAATGTATCTTGTTCAACAGACACGTTTTTATGTGTTTTTACTGGTTTAAAATAAGTTGAGTATTTCCCCAAAACAATAACTTGAGGAATTGCTATCTTTATTAAGAAAAAAAGATATTTATATATTGATTTTTATTTTTTTAAGTTGTACATCAAGTTAAACCAAAGGACAAATAGACATGTTTTAACTAACTAACTAAATACAATGAATTATTGATTCGTGAAATAAAACAATTAAAAAAAGTATTTTTTTGTTATTATCTTTTTATTTTATTTTATTCCAGTTAATGTTTATTTTATTTATTTTCACTTTATTATTTTTTAAGGAACTTTTTTTCTGGTTTTAATTTGTATTTCAGTTTTAGTGTTTCTCACTGAGATGCCTAATTGTGGACTATAAGTGCAGATCCCTGAATGAATTCAACATCTAAATAATTCAACAAAAGATCTAGACGTATATTATAAAAGGAGGGGATGACTGCAGTGGGGTATCCCAGGCTCGATGTGAACGGGCCTGAGCTCTGCAGTGTTTCTCCACACTGTGAAGGCAGTAATGTCAGAAGCTGCTGGCTCTTAGTTTTCATAACATTCTCTTTGAGAGACATATTTCGCAGATTTCCGTTACATAAGTACTAGATAAATCCATTAGAGGTCAAACTATCCTTGCGTGATTTCATCCCACTTGGGATCCTCCAGCTTGAATGACATACAAATCACACGCATCTCTCATAAACCTGCTTTAGAATGAACATAGATGAGCTGCATTTACGTCTGGAAGCATGCAGCAGCTAACAGACTCAGCTAACAAATTACACGGATTTAATTTGTGCGAGATTATTTACATTTTCACTTTATTATGTTTGCAGAATCATCAACTAATGAAGAAAAGTGTTATAACCTTGCTTATACTTTAAAATAATCAAGACAGTTTAACCAATTTCTTTCTTTCTTTCTTTCTTTGTTTCAGAGATACGGGGTTCATTCTGATGTTTAAGTCAGTTTGACAATTTAAGTTGAGATGACTTGTGCAGTAATTTTGATTTAACATAAATACTTCAGCAACTGATTTTTTAAAAGTGTGACCAACATTGAAACAATACAAAGCTGGCTAGAAATGAGCAAACAATGCAGAGAGACAAATATATAAATGAATGATTTCGCTTCATAATTGCTTTGCGGTGGTAATGCAGATTCAATAATAACACTGAAAAATGCCGAACATTCGGGAACGGTTAACAGAACCTGTTCTGTTACTCTCTAACGCTGGTAAACATGATGTAAATATGGTTTTGTGACAGTTTGGCATACA
>JADLZN010000318.1:77500-80000 GCA_018155175.1 Sinocyclocheilus anophthalmus | reverse complement strand
TTCACATACAAACTATATTTAAAAATGTATTTAATTAAAAATATACAATATATTAACCTATTTTAATTTAATTGTATTTTTTTTTTAAAGAAATTAATACTTTCATTCATCAATGATGTATTGAATTGATCAAAGTGACAGTAAAGACATGTATAATTTTACAAAAGATTTTTTGCTTACAAAATTTTGCATCAACAGTAATAACGTACATGTTACTATATCTTCAATTGAAAACCATCTTTCCCATATATGGTAGAAAAAAAAACGAGAAAAACGTACTAAATTTATTTTTTAAATATATTGTTAAAATTTCTACTGTAACCGGTGAATTCAATTAAATATATTTTTAAAATACATAAATATTTTTTTTCAACCTTTCATAGACCAAACTATAATTTTAAAATGTATTTAATTAAAATATAAAAAATATATTAATATTGTAATTTTTATTCTTTTTATTTTATTTTATTTTATTTGATTTTATTTTATTTTTATTTTATTTTATTATTTATTTTATTTTTATTTTATTTTTATTTTATTTTAGTTGCATTAAATTAAATTAAATTAATAAATTAATTTAACTTAAATTAAATTAAATTTAAATTTACATTATTTTTTACCGTGAAATAAAATGTGTCATCCGGTAATACCGTCCACACCTATTCGTCTCATGCTTGGACCTGAGGGAGGGTGGGATGATGAGATTCCCTGCTGAGTGTGAGTTTGAGAGGGTAAACAAACACATGAACTAACCAGCATAAACTCATGTGGTGCTGGATGGAGAGACTGGGAAACAAGCTTCAGCTGCTTAAACTCAAGAGCGATCACCTGCAGAGATCATCAGCTCATGGGACAATCACCTCACATGACAGATACTAGGGCTGCTGTGGCCTAATGGATAAAGATATGCAATAGTAAAGGTTGTAGGTTCAAACCACACAAGTGCTGATTCATAAACTGTCAAAGAATAATTCACAAAAAAGAGAAGAATATTTTGGCAACTTATGTTCTGTCTCATGTCATTCCGAATTCAAAACTTCTAATATTTGCATTTATGTATTTAGCAGATGCTTTTCCCCCCCAAAGTAGCTTACATTGCATTCAAAGTGTGCGTTTGATCAGTTCATGCATTCCTTGGGAATTGAACCCATGACCTTGGAAAGCGCCATGGATCAACTGCTTGAGATATGAATGCTTTTTGGTTGCACTTTCATGTTCCTGTCTTTAAATTCTTCTTAAAACGTACTTATTTCAGCTTGTACCTTTTTGTTATATGATCATGTAACATCAGCACTCATTGTAAATACTCATTGAAAATACATGACTGACTTATGCAAAACTGCAAAAGCATATGCATATATTTCACTGCAGTTTCCAGCTGAAATGAACACTAGAGACAGTAAAACACCAATGTTTATTCTTTTTTTTTACACAATTTATGATTACATTGGAAATGTATAAATACAATAAATGATCAAACAAACACAATTTTGCACACTTCCTTACACAATATTTATAACATTTTAAATAGCATTTTTATTATAGATCAATCATAAAATATGAAAAATGTATTGCAAAAAGTGGTAAAAATGAATGAACTGTTATGCATTATTTAGGATACATAAAATGCTATAAAATTCTCGTTGGACAATGGAGTCGATCATGTGATTCTAAAAATGATGAAATGTGATTTACATCAGAAAATGCTCTTGGAGAGAGTAACAGTTATCTCAAAGGCAATAGCCTAGCATGTGCAGCTCTAGAAGCATGCAACCAGTTTTATCAGAACACAATTTCCCTTCGCTATACAACAAAATTACAGTGATCAAAACAAGTAATGCACAATTAAAGTCCACATGACCTGCGTGAAGCCATATAAGTGCTATGTTTGAAAACAAGACCCAGATTTAACATTGTCATTCACTCTCAAACTGCATTCGTTTTCATATAGCATGTGTTTGTGTGCGAGCAACTTCAGTGCATTCTCTTCTATTCTAAACAGCAGCACGCTTGATCATAATGAAGAGCGTGTGTGCTGTAAACACTGGATGGTTTTCATACGGAAGGGTCCTGTTAGGATTAGAGATGCATGAAGACCCAATCAAAACAGCAGTGGATCGGGTCAGGTCTAAGACCACGTAAATCATTAGGGGTCAATGTAGTGATCACTATGTGGTCTTTCAAACACTAACTTGTCTCGTGGATCATTACCCTGCTAATTATACACCTGCCATCGAGGTCTTTTCCACCTCGCTCAATACAATCAGCGGCGCTCAACAATCAATCATCCTGGAGTGTCTCCATTACGGCTGGATGAGCGGCTTCATGACACTCGTTTCTGTTTTATCCAGCTAATCTGAAGCTGTGTGGCTTGTAAAGGCCACTCAGTGAATTAAAGCAGACAGGTGTGGCTCCACACACAATGCCAGCTGATGCTGAGAATTATTAATAACCCATAGTTGCTCATTTTCTGATTGGACGAGCTGATTGCACAACAGAC
>JADLZN010000318.1:0-72500 GCA_018155175.1 Sinocyclocheilus anophthalmus | reverse complement strand
AGAATGAACATCAAACTGATCATTTATTGTGATTAAGTTTATACGTTTTGCCTTGTGCCTTTGTGAACCGCATTAACTCTTGCAGCACTGGGAATGGCCGTGTTTCTCTCTGCTCACTTCCTGTTGTTTATATTCGTCATTCCAGAGTCCCAACGATGTTTGTTTTCACAGCACATATACTTTCCTACTTTTTATTAATTCTGAGCTTATTCCTGGTCGTTTATTTATCCCCTTATCAAGTTACAATGCTCCTGAAAACCTGATAACACAACATCCTCTCTAATGCTAAACACGGCCGCTCGAAGGTTTCTAGCTACACAGATGCATAAAATGCATATTCTTCAGTCATATTGCACCATAATCAATTTTTTGGGCAAGATAAGTTGATGATGCAAATACTATCGGCATCCCATCTGATAATAAAATCAGATCTGATGACAGACTGCACAGAACAGCCACTATATCAGATTGTCGTCTTAATTAATTAATTCCCTTAATAATGCATGCATATATATATATATATATATGTTGCATATTCCATTTTTTAATAGGTTTTGTGATGAGCAATAAATGACATATATTGCACTATATCAAGAGTGATATTACCATATATGTTACCTATAAGGCTAAATATAATTTTCACATACGTACATTCTCTAGGTACACGAAGATAGTTTTGTTTATGTAAGTTTATAACATATATAAAACCCCATTTTACATGTTAATTACATCTATTTGATATATTTTGTACAGTGTTATGTGTAGCAACATATATGTCAACATTATATATTTACACTCTAAAAAATGCTAGGTAAAATAGGGACAAACCCAGCTATTGTGTTGTTTTCGCCGGTTCAAAACAACCCAACCGCCGGTTCAAAACAACATAACTGCCGGTTCAAAACAACCCAACCGCCGGTTCAAAACAACACAACCGCCGGTTCAAAACAACATAACTGCCGGTTCAAAACAACCCAACCGCCGGTTCAAAACAACACAACCGCCGGTTCAAAACAACATAACTGCCGGTTCAAAACAACCCAACCGCCGGTTCAAAACAACCCAACCGCCGGTTCAAAACAACCCAACCCAAACAACCCAACCACCGGTTCAAAACAACACAACCGCCGGTTCAAAACAACCCAACCGCGGGTTCAAAACAAACCAAACGCCGGGTCAAAACAACCCAACCACCGGTTCAAAACAACACAACCGCCGGTTCAAAACAACATAACCGCCGGTTCAAAACAACATAACCGCCGGTTCAAAACAACATAACCGCCGGTTCAAAACAACATAACCGCCGGTTCAAAACAACATAACCGCCGGTTCAAAACAACATAACCGCCGGTTCAAAACAACATAACCGCCGGATCAAAACAACCCAACCGCCGTGTTTTTTCAAACAGCAACCCAACCGCCTTTCACCAAAACCAACCGCCGTCACAACACCCAACGCCGTTCAAACACCCAACCGCCGCTTCAAAGCACCCACCGCCTGTCAAACACCAACCGCTATGGCAAAACACCCACCCCGTTCCAAACAACCCAACCGCCGGTTCAAACAACCCCCCGCGGTTCAAAAACAACCCAACCGCCGTGTCAAAAAACCCAACCGCCGGTTCAAAACACTCCCGCCGTTCAAACACCCCCACCGCGTTCAAAACACCAACCGCCGTTCAAAACACCCAACCGTATTCAAACCAACCCAACCGCCGTTTTCAAAACACCCCAACCCCGCCGGTTCAAAACACCCAACCGTATGTCAAAACCACATAACTCGCCGGTTCCCAGCAACCCAACCGCCGTTCAAAAACACCCAACCGCCGGGTAAAACACCCCACCGCCGTTCAAAACACCCCACCAACCGCCGTTCAAAACAACTCAACCGCCGTGTCAAAACACCCAACCGCTATGTCAAAACAACCAAACCGCCGGTTCAAAACAACCCAACCGCCGGTTCAAAACAACCCACCGCCGGTTCAAAACAACCCACCGCTATTTCAAGACAACCCAACCCGCCGGTTTCAAAACAACCAACCGCGGTTCAAAACAACCCAACCGCTATAATGTCCAAAACAACCCACCGCCGGGTCAAACCAACCAACCGCTATGTCCAAACAACCAACCGCCGGTTCAAACAACCCAACCGCCGTTCAAACAACTCACGCGGTTCAAAGCCCGCCAACCTCCGTTTCCAAACCCAACCTCCAGCTTCAAAACAACCCAACCGCCGTGTCAAACAGCCCAACCGCTATTTCAAAAACACCCAACCGCCTTTCAACACAACCCGACCGCTATGTCAAAACAACTCACCCCGGTCAAAACACCCCAACCGCCGGGTCAAAACAACCCAACCGCTATGTCAAAACAACCCAACCGCCGGTTCAAAACACCCAACCGCCGGTTCAAAACAACCCAAACGCCGGTTCAAAACAACCCAACCGCCGGGTCAAAACAACCCAACCGCTATGTCAAAACAACCCAACCGCCGGTTCAAAACAACACAACCGCCGGTTCAAAACAACCCAAACGCCGGTTCAAAACAACCCAACCGCGGGTTCAAAACAAACCAAACGCCGGGTCAAAACAACCCAACCGCTAGGTCAAAACAACCCAACCGCCGGGTCAAAACAACCCAACCGCTATGTCAAAACAACCCACCGCCGGTTCAAAACAACCCACCCGCCGTTCAAAAACAACTCCAAACCTCGGGTTCAAAGCCCCACCGCCGGGTCAAAACACCCACCGCCGGTTCAAACAACCCAACCGCTAGTCCAACAACCCAACCCGCCGTTCAAAACAACCCAAACCGCCGGTTCAAACAACCCACCGCCGTGCAAAGGCAACCCACACCGCCGTTTCCGAAGCAACCCAACCCGCCGGTCCAACATCCAACCGCCGGTTTCAACACCCCACCGCCGTTCAAAACACCCAACCGCCGTGTCAAAACAACCCAACCCTGTCAAACCTCACCGCCGTTCAAAACAACCCAACCGCTGGTCAAAACAAACCCAACCGCCGGTCAAAACAACCCAACCGCCTGTCAAAACAACCCAACCCAGCCGGTCCAAAACAACCCAACCGCCGGTTCAAAACAACCCAACCGCTGGGTCTGTCCCTTTTTAACCCAGCGCTGTTTATATTTAACACCCCAGCATTTTTTAGAGTGTACTTACATATGCAACTGTATTAAAACAACATATAAACAAAAAAATTGGTATGTTTATATGGGCTTGATATATATGTTAATATATGAAAATTTAGAGTTGAAATCAATTAAGGCAGGCATGATATCAGCGACTGGACGGTAAAATTAACAGGTATTTAGTTTATATTTAATTTATACTATTTTGTTTTTTTGTATTAATGCAATTATCTGAACTTTAGATTTTTCTGACACCCTAAGTATATCATACCTTGATAGTAAATTTCATAATTACTTCTGTTGTCTTGAAATGTGTTAAAGTGTTACTGCTGAATATACTGACAAGCATTTATGATAAACTCAAATATACATTAATGACATTTACATTGTAAAATATAAATATAAATGTGTTTATATTTACAAATATTGTATATTGTATATATTGCACTGATGACTTCAAATGCAATATCAAATAACACACTACTGTTAAAACACATCAAGTACATGACATGTGTGTTTAGTAAGTTCATAACACATCACAATAAGGGCACTTCGTTAAAGCATGGGAAAGTTTTAAACATTAAAAAATTTTAAATGTACTTCCAGTCAAACCTTAATTTGGACATTAGTACAAAGTGATTTTTTAAAAAGTGTGTAGAACATTCAATGAAAAGTGTCTCTTTTTATTTCACAGTAAGTGTATTTTATTTCATTAATATTGTTATTTTGCAAACCAGTTTTAAAAAATATACTTTAAAGAATTGAAGTGCATTACAAATGCACATGCAATACAACTAAGTGCACTTCTTTTTTGTTCACAAAGCCGCTGCACGGAAGAAACGTTTCAGTTAACATGACATAAATTGCACACGTTCCTTCACATACATCTCTCAAAAGACTTCAAGGTCTTTGACAACCGCGTGCACACGTCATGTGACTCGTGTCTGGGGCTTTGGAATCCTCATTGTGCCTTTGGCTTGAGAGTCCCATTTACAAGAGTTTTATGTGTTTACTAATCTTTCCCAGCTTTTAAGAAGGCACTTGTTGTGAACTGTACAAACACTCGCAATGTACTTGATGATGTAATAATAAATTATCTAATATTTGTAGACAAACCTATTTAATACATGAGCTTAAAGTTTTCCAATGAGAAATGTAATTAAAGTATATTTGAGTTTATTATAAATGCTATGAACTTGCAAAGAGCAGCATGAAGATTGCTCTCCTTTTTGTGTTCCATAGAAGAAGAGACATGGATTTGGATAGAAACAAGATATACTGTATATATATATGAAAAGGCTGGGCGTTCATTAATAAGTGAGAAATTATCGAATGACCTGTTTTCCTCACGAGTATGTTTCTCCAAAGTTATTTCTGAATCTCTGAAATATCTGAACCTTGAAGTCTCCCCATAATGCCACATCTTAAGTTTTGAACTGTTTTTATTGATTGTTTGCATCTAAAGTGCAGTGAGCAGAATAAGGACATGGTCTCAGTGATTTTCAGTGATTGAACAGTAAATGTGCTCCATCTGGCTCTACAGGGTGACTATAGCATTTGATCAGCTGGGAAACTCTTTCAATATGACCTTTTGTACTTTCTATTCATAGCGGCATGAGATCTGTGGCATACTAACAGCACAGCGATCTCAAATGTCTTTGTGGGAAATAAATATTGAGCTACGCAGCTCAGTCTGCAACACGTGCCGCAGATCTCTAGACGTGTGTACAGTAGTATTCATCACATTATCTCCATCATTAGTGATCGCTGTGTGTGTACGTTATCAAAACGTTCTCCTTTTAATCCAAGTGCATACATGTTTGGGGTTTTAAGCTCATCGGTGCCGTTACAATCTGTACTCGTACACTAGGTCACCATGACTTGTTGTAGAGACGCCGTAAATCTTTCAGTATTGGGACTTAAGCAGCATCCGTGACCTGACAACAGGGGAACATGATCACAAAATCCAATCGCCATGTAATGTGCCGCTGACCTCTCTCGTCTGCGTTTGTCAGGGACACGGGCTTGCTTTACTGAGATGACTCTTAAACGCTATGCTAACTCTTCAACCTGAGCTGCAGGCTTTATTTAGGCCTAAATGTGCTTGTGAAACACCTCACCGCGAATCCAAACGATCAGATTTACTGCATGGAGTGACGTATATTTAGGGGCGGGTTGAAAATGAATGTTGCGAAGGCTAAATATGAGACAGAAACAACAACCAGGGCATTTCTTTTTTTTTTTACTATGAATATGAATGCGTTAAATGTGTTGTAATTCAGGGACTTATTACAATGAAAATGTACAAAAATGACAACTTGATTATTTTCCCTCCCCTGACTTTTGTTAGTTTTAGTTTTTGTTTTTATTTTTTTTTTGTATTATTTATAATGTAGTATTATACTTTTTATTCATTTAGTCCGAATTAAGGAACCTCGCCGCTCTTGTTCAGGGAATTAACGGGAAGCACAATGTGCTCTGTGTTCTTCCTAATTAATTAGATTAGTGGTTATTAAAGAAATTGGTGACAGTGAGTCAAACTCCAACACCTTAGTCTGCTCCTGAGGATTTCTTGCTAATTTACTGCCTTTCTTGAAAAGATTCATTTGGACAAACGCGTCAACGGTGCTGCTGTGGACGAGCACCAGCGCAGATGGGAAAATAAGCTGTTTTAGCTCTTCATTAAAAACACAATCCCACACAATCTCAAGGGTGGAATAAGACACGTCTCCATTAAGTAATTAAGTCACGGCAGGATGGAGATCACTTTAGGAGCAGAGCTGGAAATCACTGCTGTCATATGAGACGGAGATATAGTCAGGCCTCGCAGCAGATCCCTCATGATCTCAGCAGCTTCAGACTTACCACAGATTATTAGCTAATAACGCAAACAAATGCTACTGCTGGAAAACTCTGTGCTTCACCACGGTTACCCAAAGTGTGTGATGAAGACAACAAAAAAGCGTGAATGTAATAACCCTCAGAAAACAGCTGGTTTTGGATCCGAGGTGACGTCAGCTGGGTGCAGTCGTTTGCATAAACACGCCTCCAGAGCGACACATTGACATAGGCCCCACCCACTGGTCCTTCAACTCAAATCCTGCGGGCCGGCTGGGGTCATGTGGCTGATACTGAGTTTCCCTGGGCTTTGTGTGATCTGAATCATCTGTCATTAGTGTGTGCAGAGCTGTGGCCGGCCGGAGGAAGGCCTGTGGAGCAGCAGGATCGGTTTCCTCGCGTCGCTGCCCGGGGTTTGTGTTACGTGCCTCATAAAAGTAGCTCTTGTTTCACCGTCACCCCGCTTTGTCTGGGTACCTAGCTAATCTGTCAAGCTGAGCTCGCAGGCAAATTCTTCCGCAAAGTAACAGAAACTGTTAGAAACTCTCAGGATGGCCATTTTGGGCCGTTAGATGTAAATGACCTATTGATGATGACCGTCAGCCTGAGCTCCATATCTTCCATTGTTTCTCCAGGGACTCCTTTAACCTTCATATGATCTCGGGTATTTTTGCACCTGAAAACCTGTGTGCTTTTTATTTTTTTTAAATTTATTTTACTTTTATAATTTTTTTCGTTATTTTTATTTTAATTTTATTGGTTTAGTTAGTTTTGTTGTTTTATTTCATTTATTTAATTTCATATTGATTTTTTTTTTTTTTTTTTTTTTTATTTTATTTTATTATTTTGTTTTGTTTTGTTTAATTTAATTTAATTTATTTAATTTAATTTTTAATTTAATTTAATTTATTTATTTATTTTTAACCACACCGGCCATCACGGTATATATGTATGACGAGCCCCAAAGATATGTATGGGAGATTGAGCAAATGTCTGAAATTCTTCTGCAGTGTAATAGAAACTATTATAAATGATCAGGACGGGGATTGTTTCCATTGTCTCCATTGTTTCTGCAGGAGCTCCCCTGACCTTCAGCGCTGATCTTTGGTCATTGTCTGTCTCTCTCCTCTTGTCTTTCTCTCCGTCTCTTTAACTAAATCTGCACCGTTGTGGTTGTGTTGTGGATCCACACCACAGAACTTGTCTTTAGTCTTTGTTTTTGCCAAATGTGTGGCAGATCAGTGCGACCCGGGGAGAGAGAGGTCACGGAGAACTACGCCGAGGAGCAGAAGGAACTCAGATTTCATCACGTTCTCTGAGTGAGACGACTGCAGTGTACTGTGTACTGTCCTTCAGCCGCTTGATCCGCAGCACTCTGAACTCATCGTCCTCTCGCAGACGCTCTCCAGACACTTTCTTATGTGCAGGATATTTAAATATACAATGCAAAAACAAAACGAGACTATTAGGATTTGTGGAATGGTAATTGTGATGAATAGAAAGTTCAAAAGAACAGCATTTATTTGAAATATGTTGCAACATTTTAAATGTCTTTAACATCACTTTTGATCAATTTAAAGCATCCTTGCAGGATAAAATATCCTTTCCTTTTAAAAAAATAAATAAAGACCCCGAACTTTTGAATGGTAGTGTACAAATTTTGCATTTATTTTCTTCCATGGACCAGAACCAATAAAATGATGTGAAATCTTGTGCTCATTTGCATATCCAGATATTTGTCCAATCAAAAGCTCTCTAGAAGAATGAGAATTCCATCTGCCTCTAACGAGCGACAAAATGTTAATGACTCTGACATAAGTTAAAGGTAATTGGCTACGATTCCACCTCCACTTCAGCAGGAGATAACTCAGCACAGGAAAGAAAATGACTTTGGTCACACTTTATTTCAAGCTCCAATCCTCACTATTAACTATGACTTTTGCTTCAATAAACTCCTAATTTTCTGCTTATTAATAGTTATAAGGTAGTTATTACATTTAGGTATTGGGTAGGATTAGAGATGTAGAATATGGTCATGCAGAAAATGTGCTTTATACATACTAATAAACAGCCAATATGTTAATAATAGGCTAATACGCAAGTAGTTAATAGTGAGAATTGGTCCCTATACTAAAGTGTTGCCATGACTCTACATGGAGTACTAGATTTAAAAAAAAATAAAAAAAAATGATTGATGAGCAAAAACCCAGTGCACATGGTGCGGGCTCTTCACGAGACTGATCTGAGACCTCAGTAAATATGGAGTGCATCAGTCTTTCTTTCAGCACCAGCGTTATTTGTTCTCTCCTCGCCTGTCCCACCAAACCAGCCAATGGCAATCACTAATTACGATTGGGATGCTTTCAATTATCTTGAAGGAGTGGTGACAAATCGCAGACTCTGTGTCGTCTTCTTAATACATGCTTGCTCTGAAATGTCCTGCCGATGACCTTCTAAAGAAAGAAGACAGAGAGAGAGAGAGTAAGAAGACACCTTCCACTGAGCTCAACCCGTCCTGGGGCAAAGCCGGCTCAGTCATCAACACTTCAGCATTAATTGTCACTGTCTGTGTTTTTCTTTCTGGCTTTCTCTTTCAAAGCCGCCTGACGGGAAGCATTCGTCAGGTGGAGCAGTGAAACTCCCCGTGGAAGTGAGAGTAATAGAAATCATTTGTTCAGCTGCTGTTGGGAGACGATGCAACACAAGCACACTGGATGTGGGAAAATGTGCGTAGAATAGTGTAGTTATTTCCATATTTACTCAGTGAAGCAATTCAGTTGACACTTGTAATAATAATAAGGCACTATTAGGCCTCTCATTAGGCCTTGTAATAAGGCAGTAATAATAATAATAATAATAATACTAACAATAATACAATAATTTTTTTTATAATAACACCATATTCCAGGCATAAAATCTTGTTTGGCATAATATTTACTTTTTGATACTCATAATATTAATAATTATCTACTACTATTACTATTACTACTACTACTACTACTATAATTAATAATACAAAGATACGTCAACACAACACTATAAATTATAATAATATATAGCATTTTTTTTGAATAAACAAATTCCAGCTAAAACATGTTTGCATAATATTTTATTATTACTACTACTACTACTACTAATATTACTACTACTGCTATTACTACTACTACTACTACTACTACTCTAACTACTACGAATAATAATAAACTAATAATAATAAAATAATAATACTACTAATAATATACTAATAAAATAATGTCAACAACAACACTAATAATAATAATAGCAAAATGTTATTTGTTTTAAAATAAAACATATTCCAGGTATAAAATCATTCTTGACATAATATTTACTTTTTTATTGCTGTGACTACGTACTACTACTACTATAATAAAAAAAAAAAAAAAAAAAAAAAAAAAAAAAAAAAAATACTAATGTTGGGGACCAAAAAGTACTAAATAGTAGAATATATATATAATATATATAGGCAATATCTTTTTTGCTTACTTTACTTTAGAAATTCTTTAAAAAATAATTAAATAAAAATGTATTCAATTTATATTAACATTCAAAGTAGTATCATAGATACAGGAATAATGAATTACCAAATGAAAGTGGTCACATATGTCTCACATATGTTTTTTTTTTACCTTTGTATTTGACAAGTATTGTAGCATAAACAAAACTAAAGGATACTTTTACAAGAATATAGCATTTCAGAAAAAAAAGTGAGAAAATAAGATTTAAATAAATAAATAAAACGCCTTCAGCTAGAGTCACTATAATGATGCTCCAGTAAAAGAGTGCAGATGCAGAATAGATTTGCTCTTGAGTGGATGAGGTTAGTTTCTACATCCTGAGACCAATCACCTGTAAACACATTATTAAAAAACATCCATATGATTGCAGGAGCTCGTGAAGCACATTCACTGCATGTGAACCGTCACAGTATGTTTGTTAGTCAACTCAAATAGAGAGGGAATTTCAATTCAAACTGGGTCAGGTCTCTTGCTGCCTTCAAATAAGACAAAAAAAAGGCATGAAAAGAAGGCAGAAACCTCCCAGGGGGACGGAGAGATTACCCCAAACGATTGAATTAGCTTGGCAGCTATAGGGGGAGGAGGGAGGAGGGAATGCTAGAAACTAATGGTAAATAACAAGCTTTTGACAATTCCTCTGCTCTGCTCTCGGAGGGGAGGGCGGCGGACGAATGCCGGAGACGGGACCTTTCCCCTCCGCTGTGTTCCTCCAACAAACAGTGTCAATGAGATGGCATCCTACCTCACACAGATTTGCATGCTTGTCACTGGACTGAAAGCCAGTTTAAAGGTACATCCTTTATGTGCCAGAAAAAAGATTAAATGCATCCCCACAAAGAGGCTTTGATTTCTCGCAAACACATGAGAAGACTGGCCAGGACTGGAAGTTAAATCTACACCTCGCACTTCTTCAAATGCATTTCACTTTCTCTTTTATTTTTTTTGTGCTGATCACTCAAGAGTCTACTGCAAAGAAAACTTTACTGTTTTCTCTCTGAAAGGAAGGCTTTTACACGTGCGAGAATCGTTAAAATAGCAAAAAGTAAAATGATGTCTGGCCCGCGGTGTTCAGAATGCTTTTCAAATGTAAAAATTAGGCGAAACCCTCTCGCTTCAGTTCATTGAACCCCGTACTGCCTAATATCAGTGCCGTGAAAAGGTTTTTGCCCCCTTCGTGTTTTTTTTTATTTGTCATGATTCAGATCATCAAACAAATGTTGATATTACACAAAGATAACCCGAGTAAATACAAAATGCAGTTTTGAAATAATGATTTAATTTATTAAGGGATAAAGCTTTCCACACCTGCCTGGCACTACGTGAAAAAGTAATTGCCCCCTAAATCTAATAACTGGTTGTGCCACCCTTTGCAGCAACAACTGCAATCAAGCGTTTGTATACTGAACAACGGGGTTCTTTCCACATCGGCTGTGGAGGATTTTGTCCCACTGCTTCTTTGCAGAAATTGTGTTGTCAAATATAGATATAAGGTTTCTCTAAGTGCCATCTGAAATTGTCATCTAAAATTAGTATTTTTATCAAGATCCTATGTTTAGGTTCAGTATTTTTACTTTAATGGCAATGTATAGGTCCTTTTCTGTGATATTAAAATGAAATAACTGAACATAATATAGACCATATAAAAAATGCTAATTTTAGATGAAAATTTCAGATGGCATTTAGAGGCTTTGGCATCTGAACGCTTCCATATAATATATATATATATATATATATTTAGTCATACATTGTCTAGCGTGTACTCGTTGCTAACCGAGACTTGTCATTGGCACTTATATATTGTTGCTCTTTTGTTGGTTTTGATTGCTCCTATTGTCCTCATTTGTAAGTCGCTTTGGATCAAAGCATCTGCTAAATGACTATAATTAATGTAAAATATATATATATATAATAGATATAATCAGACCTATATATATACCCTAGTATCAGATAGAGTTTTTTATTGTTATGCACTGTTGTATGTATGTATGTTTTATTCAGCTTTGGCTATGTTATTCCAATTTAGCAAATAGATTTAGCAAAATAAAATAATCTAAATAAAATAAAATAACCTACATACCTGTACCTTTTGGTTGTTTACAGTACATTTTTTTAATTATCATTATTAAACCAAAAAAACCAAACAAAACAAAGTTATCCAAACCATAATACACAAGTGCTTGCTTCATGCAAATATGATGCAATTAACAAGTGAGGTTATTTAATAAGTGAGGTGTGTAACTTTTTGACCACACCCCCTGTCTGCCATTGGTCAGTCAAATTGATGGCCCCGCCCCAAACTCACATTCAGTGCTGCTGTATCACGCTGCTCGTGATGATCAAACAAACTGCACTTTAGCATCTAAAATAATTATACACATCATATACACGTTTAAACTCAGACAAACGATCATTTCATCAGCGTCTAGTCAGCATCTAGTCATTTGCTCTTTCAGGATGTGCTTTTCATAGAAATGATATGTGCTACATATGAGTCTGAGAGGAGGGGAAAAACCCGTCAGTAAGAATTATTTCAGGGAACTCTGTCTAAAGCAGCATCCTGGTCTTCACAGAAGCCCTTGTGCTGGTGTGCTGGACCCCAGATGATTAGATCAGATCAGATCAGTGCAGAAGGACCTGCATCTGACCTCTCCAAAAATCTCCTTCAAGTGTGCCGTAGATGGCGCACATGTGGGCCATAGATCATGCTCTCGCGTCCCTTCATTCCAGCACATGGAGGTCGGTTTGTTTTTAATCATTCAGCCCATTAGCAACTGCACAGAGAGAGAGAGAGAGAGAGAGAGATAGAGAGCGAGAGATGGGCTGCTGCTTTGTTTTGGAGATATGAAGACAGCAGATGAATGATCACTGGCACAGGAAGGAGAAACAGGACAGAGAGCAGCCCAAAAGAAGCCGTGAGTTTATATTCACAGCATTACTAATGTGCCGCCGTTATCAATGAAGGGTATGCTCAGCTGAAGTCTGTGTCACCATCCGCAATCAACTACACGCTAACGCTGTGTTAAAAAGGGACAAACCCAGCTATTGGGTTGTTTTGACCCAGCTATTGGGTTGTTTTGAGTGTGAGTGAGTGAGTGACGTGACATGTAGCCAAGTATGGTTACCCATACTAGGAATTAGTGCTCGTATTTATCCCATCCAAAGTGCACACACAGCAGTGAACTCACACACACCGTGAACACACACCCGGAGCAGTGGGCAGCCATTTATGCTGCGGCGCCCGGGGAGCAGTTGGGGGTGCGGTGCCTTGCTCAAGGGCACCTCATTCGTGGTATTGAAGGTGGAAGAGAGCGCTGTACATTCACTCCCCCCACCTACAATCCCTGCCAGACCGGAGACTCGAACTCGCAACCTTTGGGTTACGACTCTCTAACCATTAGGCCACGTGGACCCAGCTGTTGGGTTGTTTTGGACCCAGCTATTGGGTTGTTTTGGACCCAGCTGTTGGGTTGTTTTGACCAGCTATTAGGTTGTTTTGACCCAGCTATTGGTTTGTTTTGACCCCAGCTATTGGTTTTTTTTTTTTTTTTTTTTTTTTTTTTTTTTTTTTTTTTTTTTTTCTGTTTTTGGACCTCAGCTATGGGTTGTTTTGACCCAGCTATTGGGTTGTTTTGACCCAGCTATTGGGTTGTTTTGGACCCAGCTGTTGGGTTGTTTTGACCAAGCAGTTGGGTTGTTTTGACCCAGCTATTGGGTTGTTTTGACCCAGCGGTTGGTTTGTTTTGTTTTGACCCAGCGGTTGGTTTGTTTTGACCCAGCTATTGGGTTGTTTTGACCCAGCTCTTGGGTTGTTTTGAACCCAGCTATTGGGTTGTTTTGACCCAGCTATTGGGTTGTTTTGAACCAGCGGTTGGTTTGTTTTGAACCAGCGGTTGGTTTGTTTTGAACCAGCGGTTGGGTTGTTTTTACCCAGCTATTGGGTTGTTTTGAACCCAGCTATTGGTTTGTTTTGACCCAGCGGTTGGGTTAAAACAACCCAATAGCTGGGTTTGTCTTTTTTTAACCCAGCATTTTTTAGAGTGTATAGTTATACAAATGCAAAAATGAGTTTACATGTGACAATGTAACTGTGAATCATGAATTTACTAACATGAATAACATTCATTTAATGTTTTAGAAACATGCCATTTGTATTTAAGTTTATTTATTTATTAATGATTATGACATTGCAATTCTCACAACGTCTAAAACCATATCCTCAAAACATAACTCAGTCCTTTGTGTGGATAACAATATATGCAACTATATATTTCACTTAAGAAAAAAAAAATCATATTTTGCCTTTATTTTGAAGGACCTCCAAATTTCATTATATACGATTTGTTTGTTTGTTGTTTTATTTATTATTATTATTATTATTAATTAGGTAGGCCCCATTAGTTTCTAGCTAACAATGGAAAACAAAATGACTTCATTAAAAGCTGCACCACAGAACTTTGGCCTGTCTATCGCCTCCTGTGGTCAAAATCAGTTATGCAGGTTCTAGGCTTACCATAGTGAATTTAGGCAATAACAGAGTTTTGAAAACGTTATTTATTTATTTATTTATTTACTTACTTACTTACTTGCTCAAATAATGGAATGTTGTTCCATCCAAAACAATGTCAATAAACACAAAATTTTCAGTTCTGTAGCCTGTTTTGTCCCTGTAGTCTACATGAAAACCAGTAAATTATTATTTAATGTGCATTAAATCATGTGCATAAAATAAGATATTTTCATGGAAAACATTAAATAAAGTCCATGGCATTACTATGTGCATGCAACATATAATTGAAGTGTTATTGTTGATCAGAGTTAATCAAGCCGAGCAGCACATCATGTATATGGCGTTGTGGAGTCACTGTGATATGCATTGCAGGGATCGGTCGCTCCGGCTCTGTGTCTGAACTGAATGAAGCAGGATTGAGGCACAGAATGAGTCAGGATGCAGCGATTGGGGCCGCACTTTTACTTACACAAAGGCCCGGTCTACAGGGACACCATGGGAAGCAACTCCTCCTCCATCTCTCCCTCGCTGCCCCCGTTCAGCCTTAGAACTGAGGCATGTTGTTGAAAGTGTGTGCTTGTTTGTGTCTGGCTAACGAAAATAGATGCACTCTAATAATGCCCTATTCTCAATTTATATGAACAAAGATTGAGAGGGCCCCTCGAGAGGAGAGCGCGGTCCCGTAATGCATCTTCATGTAGTCGGGGGGCCGTCATATTTCCCGAACGGCGCAGGAATCATCAAACAGTGGGGTGCACTGACATCATTATTTCATGGAAACTTGTGATGTGATTATTTGCTCTCAGACTGTACTGTGAGTGTTACAGTAACGCAGCAGAAATAACAGTGCTGGGGTTATTTTGACAGTGTTCGGCCGAGGCTCAGCTGTTGACTTTACTCAAATACATGCAAAATTAATTCGCACTCCTAAGCAGTGACTTTACATGATTCAATGATCAGTGTCTATAGTTTTTGTAAATATGCACGACAAATCCCATCATTAAACATGATATGTTTTTATATACACACCAGAAAATATAATAAACCGCTGGTCTGAGTTTTAAGTCGACATGAGTATGAGTTCATGTACAGGGTGCTTTGAGTCAAGCCAAACTTGCTTTAGATTTGTGAAAAAGAAGTGCACTTAATTGCATTTGTAGCGTACTTCAGATTTGGTAAGTACATTCCCTGATAGCACACATACATCTCGGAGACGTCTATTTGACGTCTGCATTTCCATCTGCAAGATGTATTTTTTTCAGAGTTTTCTCATCTGCAATACGTCTATAGGACGTTTCCTTTTAGATGTCAAATAGACGTCTATTAGATGTCTTTGATTTAGAGTGTATGTAAAACTGACATCTGAAAGACATCTGTCAGATGTTTGTTCAATGCAGATGCTTTCCAGATCAAGAGATCTTTAACAGACATCTTGCAGACGTACATGTGCTATCTGGGTTGTTTTAATAATTGTACTTGCAGATAATATAGCACTAACAAAATAAAAGGCCACTTTAGTGAACTTAAAGAGAAACACTTTCATGGCTGCTTCTTAACACACTTACGTACACTTTAAAAAAAGTTCACAATAATGTTAAGTTAAAAGAAAATACATTTCAAAGCATGTTTTAATAATCTAAAGATTTAAAGAAGTACACTCTTTTTGATGTGTTGACTAACATACTACAGCACATGCAAAGTACTTGATTATAATTGAATTGTCTGTGTCAGTCAAAATTTTAAGTAATTGTATTTTAATTGTACTAAATGGCAACTTCGTCATTATCAATGCGCAAGGACAATTATATTTAAATTTATGACATACAAGTTTGACTTTACAGTATATTTTAGTTTATCATCAGTACATTCTGCAATAACATTTTAACCATATTTCAAACACAATAGAAGTAATTATGAAAACAAGTAACAATGCAAAGTTCAGCTAACTGCATTTAATATAAATCTAAACTATGATACATTTTCATTTATTTGCAAATAATGTAGTTAAATGTCCAAAAACACATTTAGTTCACACTTATTGTATTATTTTACAGTATATTATTTATGCAATAAGTACTCTTTTTAAAGGTATGCGAAAAGTGAAGTGTTTCTAAGGCCTCGTGAAATCTGCTTTGTTGGAGTTGTGTGGCTTGTCTGTCGTTCATGTCTGCTAATCTACAGGCTAACGTCCTCCTAAGAATTAACAAAACTAACTTTTAGTGTAAATGCACAAATACAATGCTGTTGTTTCTCTCTATGGTAGGAAAAACAATCCAAAAAACATTCACAAACAGGACATACATTGATATTTTTGCAAGTGTAGCCACCAGACGCAGATCATTCTGGTACAATTGAACCTATTTTGATGACTTAATTTAAATCTTCATCTAATCAAATGCTCTCTAGAATGACAACATACTCTTCTCCTAACACCAGCTGCCTCTGAATAGCAATAGCAAGTAGCAAAAATGTATTGGCTATTTTAAAATAGCATAACCTTCAATAAATCCCACCCCAACAAGAAATCACAGGAAAGAAATTGAGCACATCAGTGTAAGGTAAGTAAATATGGTGAACAATCATGCAAAAACAACCATGCTTTTTAATATTAAACACATTAGATATATAAAGCAAATAAAGACTAGACAAACACATAAATGAGTCTCACAGTAGTTTAAATAAGCACACTTTGGGAAGTGTAAAACACGAACCTTATATTTGGAGTGGTGGTTTACCTAAAGGAGTTAATGTGTGACACATTAGAGACCGCAGTAAGATGACACGCTACACGCTTAACGAGTCAAACACATGTTCTGAATCTGTGTGACTGCTGGCAGACTTCACGGGCCAGGATTACCTAACTCGACGGAGAGATTCTCCAGTTTATAACAGAAGGAATAGAGAAAGGCTACAAACCACAAGGGGGCCCAAAGGAAAATAAATCTAGGGTTTCCCATTTCTGACACATGTAGAGGTAGTTTGTGAGCGTTTAAATCACACGGCTTGTTGGAAAGGCTTGTGTATTTACCCAGAGTTTGCCGTCTCTCTCCCCAGAGGTCATTACGTGGAGGCATGGCTTCTCTCAATGTTTGCACTGACTGATGTTGTCCAGCATGTGTGCGTGAAACCGAGCCTGTCCAGCCTTGTTTGGGAGAAAGAGCTAATCAATTGTGGAACTGATATGCAGCTAAAACAAATTAGACTTCAAACTAATTCAAATATTCTTTGAGAGATGGATGCGGGACGTAGCATGTGCTGCGTTTCACTGAGCACGTCCCGAAAGAGAGGCCTGCAGAATGTGAACTTCATGGCTGTCTCCGAATGATGCCAGTATTTGGAAGAAAGTAGGTCTTGAAAGTCATTCCCGGTATTAAATAAATAAATAAATACATGCATAAAATAAATGTTTATTTAAAATGCTGTCAGAATCTATTTTTCTACTGTCGCAGCTCTCTTCATTATCACTCTAGAAACAAATACAAATACAAATACAGGATGTGTCATATTTTTCTTCAACTACTTTAATTGGACTGTTTACTGTTGTGTTTTTTTAATAGGATACAGATCTTATATGTGTGTATCAGAATTAGTAAATGTGCATACCTAAACACTAATAGACTGTATCTCAAACATGCTTATATACATGTATTTTAAAGTATTGATGTCCTTGATTCATTTTACAATTTAAATTGGTCTAGAAAGAAATCAATGCACTGTAATAAATAAATAAATAACAATAAAAATATTTTTCAAGGTTGTTAATAAATCAAACATCATTGTAGTATGATTTACAAAAATACTATGTCAGTCATTCTACTTCAAAATATCATGTTTAATTCGAAGTGATACTTGCTATTTCTCTGTGATTTTTCTGAGTGAAAGTTATTTCTACGCCTTTTTTTTCACTGTGAACTATTATTTTTATTATTCTAATAATCATTATATTATTAATGGTTCACATCCAGCTAAACTTCGTTATGACCTTTCCTTCACTCTCAATTGCTTGGCACAGGCACTTATTTTCATTTACAAATGCACAAAGATGATCCAACTGGATGCGGAGCAAGTTCCAGCCTGTGGCAGTTTCCAGCATGATTAGCTAAACCTCCGAATGAAAACAGGGCCAGTCATTTCTGAACTCCTGTTCAAACTTTTGGTGAGATTAGAGTTGAGAAACACTCTCCCAAAAGTCCTCCTACAAACCAAATATTGTGTGTTGATAATTGCTCGAGCCACGCCTTTGGTAGCAGCATAATCGCTTCAGGCTGCTGAGGGTTTTTCCGAACTAATGTTTACAGTTGTTTTGGAGTGGACAAAGAAGGCACCCAGAGGACAGCAGGGTGTGTGTCTCTTCTCTGTAGATTGTGGTTAACCAGGTCTCATCTGGAGGCCTTATGCTTGGCTCATCTCACTCCGGTCCCCTTGTCTTTCCCCCTTCTGATATTGTCTACATTCCACATCAGCTATCTCTGGCTGAACATGTCATCCGCTGGTATGTGCTGAGGGTTTGCTTTTATGGAGCTTTCATGTGTGCAATAATTGCTGGATGGGATGTACTCATAATAAATCAATTTGTCATATAAGGAGAATTTGCTAAATGGAAGGGTTCACGGACAGGTTTGTGGCCTGTCGCGCTGCCTGAGTCCCTGACTGTCGTGTCCCACCCTGCGCGACTGGGCTGCTGCCATCGATTGCATTACTGTGTGGCGTGAAGCTCTGCGTTTTTACAACGTTTTTACGCTTTGTGATTTTGTGGTGCATCTGCAGTTTGTCAGACTTTGTGCTGAACTAAATATTTGTTAGTCAATGATTGCACAATTGTGCATGCATCCCAAAAATCTTTTTTTGATATATTTGCTGCAAAACCCTCCTCCAACACCAGGTTTGTCAAGGTTTTAAAATCAAGGTTTGCAGTGAAAGAAATTGCTTGCTCAACAAATCAATATTCTGGTTCAGTTTTTGCTGTAAGCTGGTCAGAGTTCCTCTGAAACCCTCCACCTCCCCAGCTCCACCTGTCTAGGTCTGGATTTTTAATTACACTAATTGTGCAACTTAAAGGTTAAATGTGTAATGTATGCAGCAAAATTATTTATTTATTTACAATAATTGTGCAACTTTTATTATCAGAGATGCAGATAATTATGTTTGGTAGTTGCATTCACAAATCTAAATGTCGTATCTATAAAGGTGTGTCTTCTTCGCATTGGCACTTGCGTTCTTTTCCTAATTTTTGGTTGTCAACTTTTGGGTTGCAATCCAAAAATGTTTTTCTTTTTTTGGAGACGCATGGGAAAAGCAATGATGAATGCAAGAGATTACAAAATGCAGCTAACTGCATAATTGTACATAGTCTTTTTTTAAAAAAGACAAACACTTCCTGTATCTTTTGTTGCCATTCTTATTGTTCAGCTAAAAGCCATTTTGTGCCATTTATCCAATTAAATTGCATTTTATTTTGGTGTGAATTAGACAGATGTCAACATGGACAGGTTGCATGATGCTCTCATTCTCACACATCAGACAAATCTGAGCGAAATTCCCCACTGATTTTGAGCACCTCTCAACGCAGAGACCCAGTACAGTGTTTGATTACTCCGAGGGACCGGTAAACACCGACGGCTTTACCCACAATCCACCCTGATGCTAAGTCAAAACAGAGTGCAGAGGAAATCACATCCTCCCGTACTGTGTCACACCAGGGCAGAAACTACATTATCAGAGGAGAAAGAGAAGAGGAGGAGGAGGACGGGGGTGAAGGGATTGGGGGGTTGGGTGCTTTTATTCTGTAACACAACAGAGGACTCAGGCTGATACTCAATCGGAACAGGCCTGTATTTTCTTCGCAAGGTCAGAGAGGGCAGCGTTTGGAGTGAATTGCAGAAACGGGGAGGGTGCTGGATAAACGTTTGCTTTCCCCAGCCGTGCTGGGATTAGACGAGGGCAGGTACAGCACACTTTAGAGCCAGCCAATTAACACCGTCAGCAGCAGCGGCCGTAAAGAAAGGCTCCCGCTACGGTGTGAGTCGCACGCTTCCACTCGGCTTTCTTCATCGCGGGCCGAGCAGCACACAGCTGTTAAACTGGCAGGTTTTTAAGCATTGCTGATGGGCGCAGGAGCTCCTAAAGATTTCTCAGCAGTGCTTCCTGAGGAGAGATGGAGGGTAAGCAATCAATGTGCCAGACTTACAATGTGGCAATGGATGGCAGATAGCGGCTCCGGACCCCCCATCCCCGGCCCCGGCCCTGTTGTTTTTTAAGGGTGAGAAGTGGCTGATATTGATGTCAGGCCTGCACACAACAGGCTGGAATGACCTGCTGGGAAGACTTGGAAGTTGGGTTGACTTCTTCATCCAACCCTTCGCTCCCCTGCCTGCCACACACCAACTGCTGGCATTTCAACAGCTTTGATACATATTTTAAAGGCTTCGCTGCATCAGAACCGTACTAATCTTAGTTAAAAGGGGCGGCGCTCTACACAGATTGCAGTGCGGTGGCCCACTGACTCTTGATGGAAATCTCTGGGAAGGAGAGTCCTGTTATCTGGGCGAGGACGGCCAACCTTTCTTTTTTTCTTTTTTAAATGCGGTCAAACGCACACTAGAAGCTGATGGACAGAGTGAGCACATGTCTCCTCTGCCTTCTGGGGATTTTTGAAAACAGCTTCCAAAAATATATACATCTTTAGATGTTACAAACTTCAGTATAGGTATTTTTTTTCCTTCACAGATCATTTGCTCTTAATTGAAAATTATTTCATATAACTAATCTCATATCATGATCTTTGCTTATATTCTGTGAAGCAAAAAAAAGGAGTTATTTTAAAAAAATCATATTATGTGGCAATTTGCTAATATATATATATATATTAGTGCAGTCAAACGATTAATCGTGATTAATCGCATCCAAAATAAAAGTTTTTGTTTACATAATATATGTGTGTGTACTGTGTATATTTATTATGGATATATAAATACACATGCATGTATATATTTAAGAAAAATATGTTATGTTTATATTATTAAACTTTATAGACAGTATATGAAATAAATATATACATGTAAATATTTTTCTTAAATATATACATGCATGTTTTTGTATTTATATATACATAATAAATCTACACAGTACACACACATATATTATGAAAACAAAAACTTTTATTTTTGATTAATTAATCGCGATTAATCGTTTGACAGCACTACTAATATATAAAAGTTCTGGAAACGATTAATTCCCGATTAAATATAATGTCTGCTTATATATATATATATTATATATATAATATATATATATATAAATATATAAATCATTATTTATGTATTTTTAAATCAAAATAGTCAATCATAATAAAAATAAAACTCATACAAATAAACAGTTTACTAAAATAAAGTAAAGTAAAATAAATACATTAAAACAATTATAAGCGTTCTGTAATGCTACTGGTGCTGGATATAAGACTAGATTACACAGCATGCAATACTAAAAATTATTGAAAATATATTCTGACAATGTAAAGAGAAATTCAAATGAATCTCTATTATGCCCACTTACAGGCTGAGAAAGAGAGTATGGATACACGCATCCTCGCTTGATAAGAGTGATGAATGCAGATCCGTGAAAATCCATCTCAGCGTTTTACAGTCGTGATGATGCATGGTTTGTTTTTCACAAAATAGTCTTATTGGAGGTGATCGGTGTCAAGATGTTCTTTTATAATTCCCTCGGCTCAACACTGTCCCGGTCGCTGCTTTACACAGAATGTAAAAAGAAGTAACAATAGGTTGACTTATTGTGTCGTGTCCTTTATCTTCTGTGGGCCGTTTTAGAATCGTAGCGTGGCTCAGCGTTCAAAGTAATGACTTACTGTTTATTAAACCATCACCCCCACCCATCCACCGCTTTCTTTCCCAAACCTCACAGTTTATTGTTGCCAGGGTATTGAGATATACATCTGATCATTTCCTCATTCTCAGCAAATCTCTGACATTAGTGGCATCCGTGTCAGTGTATACGCGTAAATCTTCTTCTATCTGCGGGATGAGCCACACAATATGACTCACACTAAGTGACTGCTCGGCTATTATTGGTGCGGAACAGATAGCAAGCCAAAAAAGAGACGGATAAAGAAAGGAGAGGAGAGTTGACCACATGCTGGACAATATTGGTGGCAGATGTGGCCACCAGATCACAGTGAAACCAGGATGGCATTTCTTCAGGATGAGACTATATATTTTTGAAACTTTGATGTGAGAGCTCTCCAGAAATATGCAGGATTGTGCGTGCATCTGATCTGGCAGCATTGATCGTGGGGATAAACTGAAAAGAGAACCTTGCATTTTGGCTTTGAGGGTTGCAACAGCGATTAGCGTCATTCATTGTGGAGCTATTTGAGTCCTGTTCCTGCTGTCCTTGTGGTGCTTCCCAAAGCAGAAAACGCATTATGATTCTAGTGTATCATGGGGAGTGATTCTATGTGGTTGCAAATGTGTTCCTAAGTGGTTGTTAGCTTGTTGTTCTGCCTTTGCTTGGATCTGTTGATGTGGCCCGGTCATTCAATGTGCATCTGTGGGATTTTTTCACCTGTTTTCTGGTCCAGCAGGTGAAAACGGTGCATCTAAACACATGGTAAAGTAGCAGGACACCTTTCATCAACAACACATTATTTTGAGGAATCACAATCACTGCAGGATGGTGTTTAACACTTACTGTAAGGTTATTACTTTTGAAAAAAAGTATGCACTATGAGTTGTAGTGATGCTTGGCTTGATTCATTTCTGAAATCAAGAATTGTGAAGGGAAGCAAATAGAGCGTCACATTGCTCATCCACTTTTTCATTGGCTTTGGTTCTGAAACAATTTTTTTCCAAAAGGGATTTTAAAAAGTCTTTGTTTAGGAGTCATAAGCCATGAACCAAACAAACCAGATACAAGGTGAATCACAGCATCGCAAACTTTGATTTTAAGCAAAAAAAAAAAGTATTTGAAAATCAGCCAAAAAGACAAAGGATGGCTTTAGTGAACTACAATCCTATGATTCGTTGCCAATGACATATTCAAAGTGAAAAAGAGATATAAAGCTGTTAATTTAAATAGTAAAACAATTAATTTATATTGTATAATATATCAAACATATATTGATTTACTGAGTCATTCTCAGTAGAGGGTGTGTGCTAAAGTGCGATTTGCTTGTTTTGATTCTCTGATTGGTGGAGATGTTGTGCAGAATTATGGGTAATGTAGTTTTTCACCAGGAATTCCACTTGTAAACACGATTATTTAGATTGAAATAATGTGAACTGATGGCTTCGATAAAAGCATATATTATGGATTAACAACATCATAGCTCAAAGTGTGTCTGTCTTTAAAACTATCTTTAAAATAAATTCCAATATGGAGTAAATGAATGCGATTTTTACTTCCGGAACCGACTGTTGTGCTCTCTATACTGAAGGCTGCCACATGCTGACATTAGTTCAGACTCGGGCTCTTGATGTGTGATTGTTCAGTGTGAACGCTGTGAGTTCTTCCCTCAGCTGAGTTAGAGTTGCCCGTGAAGCATGAGGAGTTTGTTTTGGTGTTGTGATGCCACTGAGGATGGCGTACTGTACGATCACACCCTGAATGCTAACGAGTCAGGGTTGGGCAACATCAAACACCTTCAGGTCACCGAGCCAAACAGGAATAAGGAACTGGTCGGACTCCACTGTGTCCACATTCGCTAATGTATACTCAACCATATCAGTGTTTGATCTGCTGCATCACACTAATTCATCATCCACGGCTGCTTCAAACCCCCGGCAGCCATCGCTCGGCCAATAACACGCGAGCGGACGCCAGTCTGATAACTGCGGCTTTAGATCCCAATTCGAGAAAAATCTACATGGGCCGCGATGCAGATTAGAGGAGCGATCTGATATCAGCCTCTGCGGTGCACATGTGCGGAGGGGAATAACAGAGCCGGGCCCCAGCTGCTGGGTGACACTTCACATACATCCGCTCCTCTTTGTACAGACCTCTGGAATTAACCCAAACCCACAATGGCATCACATCAGAAAGCAGCGCAGGAAAGTCTGACTTTATTATCCGTCTCTGTGGAAATTTTCATGCGGAGGGATAAAGCTCTGTAACGGCTGTCTGCTGTTTATTAGGCGCAGCACAAGACAATATCAGCCTCGGGGAAGGAAGGGGCAGAGAGTCTGTGTTTTAGGAAACCGGGAAAAGTGCATTATAAGCAGACATACAGCAGGCACTGGAAAGGACAACGGCATGCGTGACATCTCAGCTACTAGTTGTCTCTTACACTGTGTGTTTGTTTATTTGATGTGTGTTTACAGTTTAAAAACCCAAACGCATACAAAGGAATGCACTGTTAATATTTCCAGAACGTGTCTAAAAAAAAAAGCTTAAAGCACAGATTTGTGTCCGCTTCGATGCATCACCGCAGTGGACTGAGATTTATAAAACGGTTTTAACCATTAAAGGTGTGATGTTACATGACTGATGACCTTTGACCCTTCCGCATAATTCTACATGGCTGTCCTTTTTATATGTTTCTAGGTTTTTGTTTATGATAACATAAATTCAAAATTCCTGACGAAAGTGGTGGATTATATACATCTGTTGTGGACTAGGAACAGTAAAAAAAAAACAAAAAAAAAAAAAAAAAAAAAAAAAGAAAAAAAAAAAAAAAA
The DNA here is from genome assembly GCA_018155175.1 of Sinocyclocheilus anophthalmus. Lineage (NCBI taxonomy): Eukaryota > Metazoa > Chordata > Actinopteri > Cypriniformes > Cyprinidae > Sinocyclocheilus > Sinocyclocheilus anophthalmus. The sequence continues at coordinate 47,780 of JADLZN010000318.1, read as the reverse complement.
AAAAATGACTGGGATGATTGTATTCTTGTTTTAAAAATACAAGGAATAATTACAAAGAATATATGTATATTTCCTCTTTGTGATTTTATAATTCATGCATCAAAGGTTTTATATCTACAATTTATCTCAGACTACTTCTAGAACGGTTTGATTTTTCTGGAATTTTTCAAAGAATGCCAAGAAATCCAACTGCATTCTAGCTTTTCCCTTGTCTATTCACTAGTATTTAATAATAATATAATAATAATAATAAATAATACTTGATATTAATGGGGTTGTATTATTATTGTTATTATCAATCTCATGATTCATATATGCAAATTATTTAAATAAATACACAAAACACTGTTTAAACTAAATTATATAATACAAAAAATAGTATATACAACATATTACATAGCCTAACTATAAAACAATCTAAGTTTCTAATTGAAAAAAATATATAGAATATGTTTTAAAATAAAATACTATTTCAGCCTTTCTACTTTAAATTTTTAATATTTAATTCAGTGTTACTAGTCGTTTCTTTGTAAAAAAAAAATACTGGCAATTTCTGAATAAAATTGTATTAAAAAATGTTTTTTCCAGTGTACATTATTTATATAGTCTACTGAAAAACTCACAATTGTCAAATGCAAATCTGTCACCGCCAACAATTTCCCAGATGATTGGAAGAAGTATGTATCTGGGTTTTCACTGCAGCACAGTGATTATAAAAGCCATAGCAGTCTTCACTAGCAGTTGTCCCTTGATGCTATTTGTGCTCTCGCTCTCTCTCTCTGTCTCTCTTTCTCTGTGTGTCTCTATTCCTCTAGTTCTCTGTACTCTCTTTCTCTGTTTCCCTCTCTCTCTCTGTCTCTCTCTCTCTCTCTCTCTCTCTCTCTCTCTCTCTGGCGTCTCTCTCTCTCTCTCTCTCTCTCTTTCTCTCTCTCTCTCTGTCTCTCTTTCTCTGTGTGTCTCTCTCTCTCTATCTCTCTGTCTCTCTTTCTGTCTGTCTGTCATCTATCTATCTATATATCTATCTATCTCTCTCTCTCTCTCTCTCTCTCTCTCTCTCTCTGTCTCTCTCTCTCTCTCTCTCAGAGGCCCAGCCTCATCCGGTGGCATGTTCAACAGCAACCCATCGCTCCTGGGATGAAAAGACGATGACCAAGGTATCCGTCCCATCCACACTCTGTTGTTGTTTTGGAAAGCAGGAACAGCGCAGTAGTCAAACCATAACATGGTGTCTGGCCAGTGTGGACGTGAGTGACTCCTGGACTCCCCGACTCGCAGCTCCCAGCAGGGCCCAGCCATTGTTGAAGGTATTCGCCCAGTGCACTCATGAAACTAGATAAATGGATTCGTTCTTCAGAGATACTGGCGGCATCTTCAAAAAGACAACAGCGTGGGGCGGTGCTGATGGTGGGGGTGGATGAAGGGGGCGCTTGTGCTGTAGAAACCAATGACCTGTTTCTGCCAAAAAGACAGGACAGTGATAAACTTTCCTCGCTGTTCACCTCTCTCTCTGTGTGTGTGTGTGTTACACTGTGACAGAGACACAGGCATCATGGGAGAGAATCACTCACACTATACTGCAGCAACAGTTTCTGTGCAAGGATACAGTGCGCTGCATTATGTATTATTTCTATCGGCTGCATGGCTTTTCTGTCACCACAGCGCACACCATTATCCGTGTCTTTCAAATAAGATTATGATAATGATTTAAACAATTATCGTGATTTTTCTCTATATTCCCAGCCCTCCCGAGCTTGCATCTCGTTTTATTCTGTTAGGTGTGTTTTGGCTGTGGTGTGTCGCCCGGGGCGGGTGTGAGAGGAGCTGGAAGTGTCCGAGTAATTATGGGTTCCAGCCCCGTTTATTTCTCGTTAGATGAGTGACTGTACATCAAGCACAGAATGAGTAATTGCGTGCGCATCAGCCTCCAGCTCGAACCCCATGCTAGCTCAGGACAAAAGATAGAAATGAAACACCGGGAGCTTATTACATTTCAACCACACCGAGCTACGAAACGAGATGAAGACGAAATAACGAGGAGAGCGCACCTGCCCGGATTTCATCTCTCTCCATTTTTAACAAGGGAGCATTATTATTATCATTATTATTACTATTATTATTAGCATACAATTGCATTTTGTTTAAGCGAGATTCTGGTTATCATTTTTACGTGCGCAGTACCAGTGTTTTTACTTAAAATAGGAGAAATATGGTATTCATTCACAAACGTAGTAGAGCGTTTTATTAATAATATAATCATAAAATAGATACAGGAATAAGATCTGCTGGCGAGGTTTTATTCACTGATACATAAGCCGCAAAATAAACTAAACATGTCCTATATAATGTTTTTCGTTATTATTTTAGGTTGTTTAGTGCGACCTAGATAAAACAAATAAATACTTTCAAGAATGTTTTTTTTAATAACAAAACACATCCGAGTTTCGATTTTTCAAGTGCATAAATCTCTTGAATGCTTTGAAGTGTTCAAACTGGTTTTAATTTAGTCTTGCTATAATTGTTGGATGTTTCAATTTGGGGGAATGAAATGTTAAAAACATTTGATTATGTATTTGAGGCAGGACTTACGCAAAACGGGCCTTATGATTTGATAATGCACTTGGCATAGCCTATTATTTACTACCAATATATATATATAGATAGATATATATATAGATATATATAATATATATATATAGATTTATATATATATAATATATATATATAATATATATGCGAAAATATTCAGTAATTTCAAAGGGCAGTAGATTCAAATATTAGCTAATTTTCTCATCTGAAATGCTGTCTGTAGTTGCATGGGTGAACATGTGAAGTGATTTTATGAATTTCTCCATGTTTAGCAGCTGTAATGACTCTACCAAGCTATAGAGGTCGTTGCAAGCTTGAAATGATTTGCAATTCGGCATATTCTGCTTTCATGCATCAATAGAGTTTTGAATGGAATAAGAAATCCAGAGGACAAGTAAATATACAGCCACAATATAACTGACAATGCCATGCAAAATCACAAGCTGTGCATATCACTCGATATCAGTAACTTCTGTGGCGATTCCGTGAATCACCAGACTGAACAGACTGGTTACTTTTTAATTACATGTTTGTTCATTGATTAATTTAGGCTGAGTGGTTGTATTTGAATTGCTTAACAGAAAATTAATATCGCTTTTAAAAAAGATAACACATCCTGTCTAACAATCGCTTATATTTTCATTTGAAACTGCAATTTTGTGAAACAGATTGTAATTATTAGGTTATAAATTGTAAGCAATGTGAGCGCTATAGTGTCTGAAAGCCTCAATCCACTGCCTCTGAACTGAATGTCACTCTCCTCAACAAATTAATAATTTATTATCCTATCCAGTTTTTTTTTTTTTTCATCTGACAGATTAGATTTTAACCATTTGATTTTGTTTGCACAGGGCGTTCCCACATTATTACTTAATGATATTCCCAGCTGCTTCGGTCCATTTTCCGCCGCCAGCAGCCATCTGGTCTCTTATTAGCACCTCAATGCATTTGCAGCCAGCTCCATTTAACAATTGAATTTGAACGCTCGCGCAACATATCTGGAGATCCATCCATTCTGGGCCTCACGCAAACTAAACAACCGACAGATTTCAGTTATCGGCGATTATTAACAATGCAATTATAATAATAATAATAATAATAAAATGCAAAAGACAAACAGAAAAATAAATGCGGTAACTTCACTGAAACCTCTTCAGAAAACGAACCAAACCACAAAACCCGTCAAAAGAGTACTTCGAATTTGTCTATAATTTCATTTAGTTTATTAGACAAAAATATATGATTCTGAACAAACTCCGTCAACTCGCTATATACAAATGTGGGTCACCTTAAAGGAAAAAACCAACACATGAAGACAAAATAAGCCTGCCAGTGTCCCACGGCAAGGAAGGGGACACAGGTGTCATTATGTACAACTCCAGCGGCGCTAATCAAACTCGGCCTTTTGTTTTAGAGTAACTGAAGGCTATGCTGAATTGATTTAGATTGCATTGTCCCTTTATGAGTGCCATCAGTCCTTTATGCGGGGCAAATGTCTTGATCACGCGGAAGAGAGAGCTGTGAGGACCCTCTGTGTCGATTCCTGCTGGTTTCTGGGGCTGTGGAGACAGACAGAGGGACATACATGTGATGTGATGGTGTCCTGTCTTCACAACAACAGCCTGAAGTTTTAAAAACCGAGTCATTTCACGGTTAACCACGCATTGAAATTCCCCACACGTTATAATATAGTTATAATAATTACATGAAAACCGATCATGTATATATATATATATACCATGCAATTAATTATTTCCCATCCACATAAACATTTACAAAAGCTTTTTTTCGATCTAAGACTTTCAATACAATATGGCACATCCACTGGCGCGTCTTTTACGCACGCAATAAATAATAACCATAAGTCAAGTCACCAAAACCCTCAAAGGGCCTGCTGAAATTGTGGCACTTAAAAGGGGAAAGTTTGAGCAAGACTGCTCCCCCGAGGTTCAGTTTCCCCAAGGGTCTTTAGGAAAAGCACACAGCCTCGGTGGCTTGATAAGTAGTTATTCTCCTGAGAGACACAGAGTGTGTGTGGGGAGGGGAATCGTGGCCTTTTGTCACCAGGAAAAGCACAACTATTTATTATAAGCGCTAAGCGCAGATTTCTCTCTGCCTGTCTACTGGAAATAGCTTTATCCCAAGAGTCTTTCTCCGATAAGCGGTTTTAAAAAACAGCCGTTCACGCGTTTCATCTCGTGTGATGATAGCAAGCTGCTGCCGCTAATAATAATACTAATAATGAGAACCAAAAAAAAGAAGAATATAATGCAAATGTACCTGTCGTGGAGAGGACGAAAGGATGACTTTAAAGGTTGCGTTGGTGATTCATTTCTGAGGACGCTTTCCCGATCTGAGATTTAAAAACAAGACACAACGCTGGAATTAGATTGACTGGAATTGGAATTTTGCGCAGCATTTATTGTAGGCTACAGATTTGTTTTTATGTTATTATGTGTTATATATATATATATGCCAAGACATTTAGGGAAAACATAACAACAGCAATAATAATCATAATAATAATAATACTGGCGACATGTGTGGGTCACGTGTGTTGTGCACACACAGGCCTGGTGGGATTCGCGCATACCTATGTGTTTTGGACTCAGGTCCTCTGGCGCATTCTCGCTGTTCTCGGCTGCCATCGATGACACCCCCGACGACGGCTGCTGCTGCTGCTGCTGATGGGGGTTGCCCGGTGTGGACTGTGGTGGTGGATGCTATTGACGCAAAGGAACGGACAGCAAGTTCAGAAGGGAGTTCTGGCCAAGAAACCGCCATTGGTCCGTGTGGAACTCCCGATCTGGCACGTGTACAGTCCGTGGCTCGGCAGGAAGGCCGGGTGGGTCGCGGGAACCGAGGGCGACGTGGGTTTCTGCGAGCTATCGGGACTGGTCGCGGTTTCTGCTAACGACCATATCTTGGGCTTATTGCTAGCTGGAACTGGACAACCTCCCTGGCGACCCGGCGACAGAACCCTGGTGGTGTTGCTGTTTCCATCCGACGGCTCTTTGCTGCCGGGTTTCTCGAAGGCCTCGAGCTCCCCGCGCTTGTCCTCGTCCTCCTCGTTGCTCTGATCCCCGTCGTTGTCGTCGATCTTGTCGATGTCTATGCTCTCCAGATCGATTTCCTCCTCGTCTTCGTTTTTCTCGGCGTCCCCCTCGTTGTCGCTCCCAAAAAGGTTGCATTCTTCGTCCTCTTTACTCCTGCCCCATGTCACCTTGTTCTCCTTCTTGAGTCTTCTTCTGGCGTTGGCGAACCAGGTGGACACCTGCGTGAGGGTCATCTTGGTGATGATGGCCAGCATGATCTTCTCTCCTTTGGTGGGATAGGGGTTCTTCCTGTGCTCGTTGAGCCAGGCCTTCAGAGTGCTGGTGCTCTCCCGCGTCGCGTTCTTCGGCCTGTTTGGGTCTCCGTACTGGAACTGGCCGTAGGGGTAGAAGGCCGGGCTCGAGTGGGCAGCGAAGCTGGCGGGGTGCACGCCAGGGCTGTCTTTTAAATCGTACTGAGAGCCCTACAATGAGATCCACAAGAAAAAAGCAAGAAAAAATCACCCACACGGCATTTGTTACACACTACAACGCGCACAAATGAATTCGGGAATACGCTGTGCCAAAACTCCATATCGAGCTTTCACTTTCTCTTGCTAAATTATCAATAATCTCTTTTTATTTCAATCTGGTTTCCTCCAGAAAACTTGACGGGTTTTTTTTTCTGCTTGTAATATTGTTTTCCTCGCCGATATTTTATAACTAACGTTTGTTTTGACCTTTGACCAGTATTGTTATGTAAAAAAGCTAGGCCACAGATAGTGATAACGCACAGAATAGCCTGCATATTATCCCAAACTTAATTAGAATGACATTCTGAAAAATTAGGGGGGGGGGGAAAGGATGGTCAACGTGATCGCATTATTTCGAGTCGGATGTGTGTATAATTAAGTGTATGTTTAATGTAAGGCTCGCTCGCGACCTACAGGCCTTAGCCTATTACCAGTGCTATTATTTTTATTTATATAACGTTATACAACAAATACGTAAATATACTACAATGATAGATAGCCTGGCCATCGAAAAAACAGAACTGCGAAAAGTATTTCGCTTCTTTCCCCCTAAGAATTAAATTATATTTATATAATTTTAATACATTTTCCGTGCAAAGGAGATTCATGCACGCAATTTGAAATTAATGTATTATAGGTTAGCGAATGGCACAGCTTATTAATAAATCTCACTTTCAATATTTGTCTCATTTTTTGGGGGTGGGGGGGTTCCTACTGTTAAGTATCACATTTCAACAACAACTATTTTTGCCCCTTTTATAACCATTGCTATTTTTATAATTTAGAGAAAGCATGAGGTCGCCTAATAAAGTGTAAAGCAGTTTCTGAGCCAGCAGGACCGTTTCAAACAATAATTCGTTTTGCATTGTTTTCCTGCGCGAGCATCAACAATTCTCGATCGAAACAATTTAAATGCATTATTAAATGTAAAAGGAAGCTTAACTAGAATTATAGCATGTTTTAAAAAAGTAGAAATTTGGCACAGGAGTCTTATCACGAAAAACCCGAGCAACTGTTCTTCAACTCCAAACCCGAGTCCCGATAAAACTTTTCTTACGCTGTGAAATGGCGGTCGAAAACAAATTGCAGGTATTATGAATTTCATGCGTTCCAAATCCATAATGCAATTTTAAGATAGCCTAGTCTGAATGTTAAAATCTGCGGAGAAACTTCCCATGCACAGTGCAAGCACTAACCAAGCATGTGCGGCACTTTCTCCGATTAACTTAGAATAAAAGCAATAAAGGACAAAAACAGAAGTCGAAAGTGCATCTGCTTTTCTTACCATCTGGGAGAAGAGAGCCAGATCGGCGCTGGTGTAAGGTAGAAAGGCGCTGTAGTTGTGTGCGTAAGGGTACATGCCCAGCACCGAGGACACGGCAGCGGCGGCCGCCGACGCGCTTCCCCCGATCTCAACGCTCCCTCCGCGGGACGACGGAGTCAGCACCCCCGGCCGATCGCCTCCGTACACCGCCTGGGAGGCACTTAAATACTGCGGGTAACCCAGCTGGGGGAAAGACATCTCCTTCGCCACGTCGCAAGCCAAAACGAGGCAAAAAGCAAATAGCCCACCAACGCAAGAAGTGAAAGAGTTTCTCTCTCTCGAGCAGCACAGAGTGAGAATGGGGGGAAACGCTCGTCTTTAAATCTCAGCTTCTCTTTTGCAGCAAGTCCGTCGGATGTGATCAGATCAACAATTGAGCTCCAACTGATGTCTCTGCCCCTAGGTCCTGGGCTGATCTCTCAGATACAATTTGAAGTTGATGCTTTGATTGGCGTCCCAGGCTCCTCCTCGTTGGCGCATGTGGTTAGTGCATTGGCCAGGGCCGCTTTTGCACTGTTTGGAGGATTGTATGTTAAATGTTTAGCATTAGAATCCATTCACTGTAGTGTGACAACCTGTCTACGCGATTTTACAGCTGCCCAGCACTGGGGAAATGAACTGATTGGCACGCGGAACTTATTTGAGTGGCTCATAATTCTTATAAACACTGGGGAATTAAAGCAACACTCGCGATGACACTGATCTGCAGAAGGTATTGACGATCAAACAACTGTATTCTTTTCTTTTTCTTTTTCTTATTTGCTAATATTGCGTACAGGGTTAGACACATTTGGTAAAAAATATTCTCTGAATTGAATTATTCAAATGAAACACTTGCTTTACTGTTTTCTTGGAGTGAGCTTAAATAATTAAAGATGTGCATTTCCATACTCTAAACCTCATGATTTTTATTTTTCCTTTATTCTTTTTTGGTACTGACAGAAATACAGTTTCTAATGCATGAACTTCCAAACGACTTTTAACTGATCATACAGGCTTTAATTATGCGAATTATGCATATGCTTTTTTTTTCTTGGTAGAACAGATTAATTAAATTGTTCGCGATATTGGCAATAATCAGGCAGAAAATGTGTGTAAAAACAGTGCTCTAAAACATTATAAAGTCTCTCTCTCTCTCTCTCCTCTCTTCTCCTCTCTCGTTCTCTCTCACACACACACACTCTCACACACACACACTCTCACACACACACACACACACACACACACTCTCACACACACACACACACACACACACTCTCACACACACACACACACACTCCACACCCACACACCACACACTCAACACACCACACACACACACACACCCACACCACAACACACACACACACCCCTCACACGGATAACCAGAACCGCACTTACAGCATACACACGGGGGTGGGGTCGTTGGGGACTTTGTATTTATGTTTCATTGTTAAATACTGAACGAGGTGATGTTGTGAATAATCGTGAGCACTTCATTAACATGCACACGAGCGCCATTTAGCCACAAACCAACAAAATTATTAATGCCACTAATAATAGTCACGACAGTTAAAGGCATCGCCTGTGGTCTAACAGTTTGTGATTTAATGTGTGTGCGGCAATAATAATCTCCCTAATCCTGCCACATCTTTACCAAAATACCTCCCACTGATAATAATGAGCTGTCGTTGCTTAATATATGCACCGTATAATAAACATGCGACGTGCTGATACTTTTCAGAAACGGGATACAATTGACAGATTAGTTTACAAAATGTGATTTTCGAAACGATTTAATTTTGCATCGTAATCTTTTATTATTAGTAGTAGTAGTATTATTATTAACTAAATTAAAGTTGCAAATAAAATGAACATTTTGTATTATTATAATTCATTCGAGACATGAAATGCATGCTCTTGATTTGTCCGGGACTCGCTCTGTCATGGGGTCGCTGCTCGAGCGCTTCTAAAGTTGTGCTCGTTGGAAGGATATAGTGGATTTAATACTTTAACTGCTCAGATGAAGCCAGTGATTGTGATCTGCCTCAGATGGCCGCGAGTGGAGGATCTGCTGGAAATATCTGAGGGCACTGATGCCAATCAGAGGAACACATCAGACAGAAGGAGGCATGGCACTGGTGATAACCCGCTGGAAACGCGCAGAGCTGGAGATCATGCAGATATGACACTGAGCATATCTCTAAACGACGGAGACAGAGACGTTAAGAAAGGACACTCAATCTTGAGGTAAAAGTTGGGGCTGCTCAATTACTCGCTTCTTATTGAAACATTTAATTTTGACATTTTATTCCTTTAGATTTTTTTATACGCATTTATGGGCTGCAAGGTTACATTTATTTTATTAATATACTATTTACTGCAAAAAAAAATAGACTTTATAAATGCGCTTATTTTATTTTATTTAATTTTTTTAGGGTGAATATCAAGTTTCCTTTTTTTCGGGTTAATAGGGAGAATTAATTGCAAAGGGGTTGAAGTTTGACCCTCGTTCAAACAAAGGCACGTGCAATCTATGGGCAATAAAGCCTGTTCACACTTAACTGATTTATGGGGCTTGTTAAAGTCCCATTATCACTTTCCCTGCAACTGCAACAGCGAGAGACCCGTGCAACTCCACTGGATACCTGTAGCGTGTTCTCATCTGGTTAAGACAGGTTTCTAAAAAAATAAATATGCTTTTTTTTATAAATAATAATATATTTTCTCTGTATATCTGTGCAAGATGAAAAGTATACTATGCATGTGTATGCAATGACATGCGTGCATATCTATAAATGATGGAAAGTACACTAGTACACATGCCCTTAAGCAAGCTCTTATTTTTCTGCTCTTCTTCTGTCATATAAATAGCAAACCCAAGCTTAGCAGAGCAGTGATTACAGTGCGGAATCTGCATATTTCAAAGGTTAAAGTTTGTTAGTTTTTTTTTACTCTAGAAAAAAACATTTTTAGACTTTTAAACCATTTCAAAGAAACAACAAGAGACACGCACACATTTCATGGTGGAGTTTCATGTGCTGTTTTATATTCAGAATCCGGAGGGTTTCAAGCTGGCTGTACATTAGTGACTCTGCTGCTGTCTGAGTGTCATTATAATATAAACACTGTTTGTCAAAGCTTTCTTATCCAAGCTCGCTTTAATGCACAAATGCATTTAAGAAAAAAAAAATAGCAGTATTTATTTTCTTTCAGACCATTTCTGTCATCTGCATGTGAGCCTCATGAGACGGATCTTACAGCACTGGCTCTTGTTTGTGATTGGATTTCATAGAACTCAAAAATCAATGCGTTTCTCAAGCATGTCAATGTACATTCTTTAAGTACAGGTGTAGGGCAATTCTTACAACACTGAAACTTGTGTAGCACAAACGAAAGCAGGGAATGGCATTCAACTAAACTGTCAACTTTAAACAGCCAAAAGCAATGAGATCAAAGGCATGCGCTGGAGTCTCTTCTCTCTTTAGATTACAGCCCTAACGGTTTGAACCCTTAATGCTATTAAAGGGAACCAGGACATCTCTCCCAACCATGGTTACTGAGTAAATCCCCTCTGGACTCAAAGATGACCTGCTTGAGTCAGCAGTGGTCGAATGGAGCTTTTGCACTGACTTTCAGCACCAACCATCATTGTAACATTTTATGCTCTGGGTTTTTGGGAGAGATGCTGCAAGTGCACTAATTTAACAGGCCCGTGATCCACAATCTTGGCTGAACAGACTGTTTGCATCTCAGCTTGTGAGCTAATTACGGCCAGGCTCATGTGTGTATGTAGGAATAATCACTGCATATATATATATATATACTCAAAATTTTATGTGCAACGCAAATTGAAAATATCAAGTACTGCATGATTTAAGAAACTATTCTATGAAGGATCCCATGCAATGTGTGTGGAATCAACTGATGAAAATGCCCAGGATCCTTCAGCAGTTTGGGAATGTCTTGAGATTATCAGTTTTGGGAACTGTTATCACGTCAGCGGCCTGCTGGACCACACATGATTGTCCCCTATTGTCCTCTTCTGTCTTCGGCGAGTTGACATGAGGTTAAAAATCTCTGGTATGCCCCTCTCGCCCAGGAGAGATTAACAAATTATATGTGCTGAAATCTAGTCCAGCTAAATTCGGAAGAAAGCAGTTACCACCAACCATCACAATGTGCTGTTCGCTCCCAGCCCACAAATAAAGTTTATCCAATAACCCCAAATATCCCCCAACACCGCAATAAACCGGAGAGCAGTTAAATGCCTTATTAGAGTCCTGCTCTAGGAATTTGCGAGGAATGCCTAAACCACACCCAGGTACGGAAAGAGGGAATTTCAGGCTAATAAAAGACGTGTGTGGAAATGTCATAAGGCCAGAGTGCAGTGTGTGCGGCTGACAGCAGAGCATATGGAAAGAGATTTTACCTCGTTGTAGTGACACCTTGGCAGTGAATCTGCTACACTACTGGGCATCTGCTCGTTTGGCACTTGCCTGCAAACTTTCCACTCAATTGCAAATTCGCCAGAAAGGGACGGAAGCATAAATTAGTTGTTATAGTGCATTTGTCTGTAACTTTATTATTTTACATGTGTCACCATTGTATTATTATTTTCTTAATTTAATTTTGATTAGAAAACAAATTATGCTTTTGTTCCTCATATTTAAATAAAAACACATTAACACACAATGTAAAAAGGGAACAGTAATTGGAATTAAGTCACATGACTAGTATATTCTATAGTCTGTGTCCTAAAACACAACCATCGATTCAACACTGAAACACTTTTTCCAGAGGACAACAACAAACACATCAAATAAGTAAGAGAGTTTAGGCCTAGTTATCACAAGATGTATATTTCAGTAACTATAAGATTATGAGTGAAAATTCCTATGCTATACAGGGGTTTTGTATATTTATTGTGTATACCCTAAACCCTATCTATCTATCTATCTATCTATCGTTCTATCTATCTATCTATCTATCTATCATCTATCTATCTATCTATCTATCTATCTATCTATCTATCGTTCTATCGTTCTATCATTTTATCATTTTATCTATCTACATGGACACAAAATTACACTCTTAGCTAAGGTTAGGATATTTTTCATAATGGGGCAGTTTGTCACATTTTATTTGTAGTAATTTTATATAATACATTACTTACAATATCTGTTGATGCTAAAAAAAGTTGTATTTTTTTTTTTGTGTTTGTTTTATTTATGTATATGTTTTATGAATTGTTTTATTTTCATAATTGTTTCAGTTTTTGCTTGTTTTGGTTTGTAGGTGACTAAATGCAGTAGAAACTGACTTTCAAAAATAAGCCTTCTCTGAGAAATCAAATGAACGTGAAGCACAACGTTAGCTAGTTAGGTTGGGCTGGTAGATGTGGCTGTGTGTGTTTGGGTTAACCAGTGTCTTTCTCCCTGGATCCCACACCTCTTGAAACACTTGTAGGGTTTTAAGAAAAAGGCAACAAAACCTGCTCCCACCCACAGACCACCCCAGCATGCTCACATATCAAAGGCTGGCCAGGGTGCTGGCCATCCCAAAGGGCATTGTCAATGCTGATTAGTGGGTGGGTCACCTCTCTGAAGTGATTGGCTACTGAGAGAAAAAGAGAGGCAGAGAAATGTGAGAGGGGATGTTAATTGTTTTGGCTCTTTTCTAAGGAAAACATATCACCATGTGATCTAGTGGAGGTTAAGTACCCTCACTGCCACAGGGCCAGAGGTAATTAATAGACAGAATGGCTGTGTTTATGTGCATTAGTCTTTTATGGCTCTTTCAGTTGTAATGGTTTGTTAAATGGAGGCCTCCTCTCACCACAGATTGCAGGCTGATAAAAGACATCAGGTGGCCCGCGTTTAAATCTCAAGCACCTCACTTAATCCAAACCAACACCTCCACAATACCACTGAAGTGTGTGAGCAGAACTAGGCCAGCTTTTTTCTTCCGACTTCTGTTGAAAGAATCATGAAAATTATGTTAAAAAAATATTACATAATTCTGCATTTGAATGGAAGTTTTACAGAGATCATTTAGCTTTTACACTTGTATAATCTATTCATTTTAGTGAATGTGCAAAATGTACCCTTAAGATATTTATTCAAATGCACAGAACACACACGCAGATGCACACCCACAACGTGATACAGAGCATGCAAATCTGTTAATTGAGCCTGTCCAAATGATGGATTTGTGTGTATGCAGGCTCTGATATCATGATATCTTGGGACAGAATTGAAAGGAGAATTGCACTTTTAAGTTTAACTTGGACATTTTATATGTTCTAAATCTGCTTTAATAAAATAAATCCTGTTTTAACTCTTACCAGTCATCCGTTTGTCTTGATTTATCCTCTGCTTATCATAGTCATCCATCTTTAGATCAGATATGTTCCACATGCATAATAACTTTTTTCTTCTTCCTTTTTTGCTCATTTAGATATTGAATGAAAGCAAAGTCAAAAGCAGTTTCACATTAGCCTGACATTAGTATGTCTACACATGATCAGGTTTGTAGTTATCAGTGTTGTTAGATCTGGAGCATTATCTCCAGGTGAACCGCTATGATCAAGCATCTAATAATCAGCAAGGCTCCACGTCCTGTGATGCGTGTTAAACAAACACAGATTTCTTTCAACTCTAGATTACTCATTCACCTTCAGGCACAAAGGGATGCACTGGACTAAGTCAGCGTGCCTCATTGAACTGTCAGCATCTATGAAGCCGCTCGCCGCGTACAAGGTTATGGAGCGGGAGGGCATGGAGGGGTCTGGCAGGTACGGCCTGGCAGAACTCGTTCCTCCGTCCGGGATCGTGTCACTTTCGTTCAGGGCTGAACGCTCTCAGACGGAGCGTCCGGGTTCTGGCCCAAGGGGGAGGCAGGTTGCATCCCCCAGTTTTGTATCAGCACCACATAAAGGCGGCATTGATCCCAGCTGAAAAAAGCCATCCAAACAATGAGATCCAATAGCAAGTCCATTTCAAGGGCCCAGCTGATTGGAGTCGGGTAATGCCGGCATTAGAGATACTCAGCTGGGCCGGCGACTCGCAGAGTGGACCGTGAAATCTCTTGTTAAAGTAAGAAAAATAGTGTTTGCTCAGTAATTGAACAATTTTATTTTAGCCCCACCGGCCCCGGCGGCCCCCGCTCCTCCTCCTCCTCCTCCTCCTCGTCCTCACGCTCCGGCGCTCCCCTCCCCCTTGTCTTTGTGTGAGTGCCCATCAAATCTGGATCGATCCTGCAGTGTCATTGTGTAAGGGGGTTATTTATGTGGGCATCCAATCTCCAGCTGCCGTTGTATTCGGGCAGGGAACAAGGCCAGAGATTTTGTTAACAGCGAAAAGAACATCAGAGGAGACACCGCGGCCGAAGCTCCGGCGCTTTCACAGCCGGTTAGTCTTTAAGTAGTGGATGTATTGAGTTCATCCTGGTGAAATAGACAACTAATTTACTGTTTTCTCTCTCCATCTACATGGATTACGAGAGGCAAATGAGACGACCGCGCGACCCCTCCTGGCCGGCTCGTCAAAAACGTGGCTCGGCCCTATCTGCCGGAGAAATGAACGATCCTATTTATGTTAATGCATACATGAGCGTTACACAGGTTTTCCCATGATAAGGCTATAGGTTAATGAAATGCTCATTTCATTCTAGCAGTTGTTTTCTCTGTGAAGTTCCGATAAGTAGCGAACCAATGAAGCCTGTAATTACAATCTTACAGAAACCCGGCCAATCTGTATATAAATCTCACCATCCAATTACAAGATGTAATAATTTTGCAGTCAAGCTGGTAATGAGGTCTAATACTCATGCATGTGATAATCCCCCCTGGATGCTGACTCTATCAGATGTTAGCTTTGTAATTATGTGAGCAAAAAATCATTATTTCATGTTCAAGTAGAAAATGAGGTTGGTGGGAAGTTAATTTTCTCTATGCTCTGTGAAGCGTAGACAAGAATTTAATGATTTAATTACAGTTGTTAGCCCTTTTTTGCGAGAGGCTTAAATCGAGCTAAGCGTTTTTCATAGCCTGACATCAAGAGTCCGGGAACATCAAAGATCATGACGGCGGCGCGTGCACACGAAGCGACGGGCGGCCCCCAGAATCTCCAGGAGCACCCATCTCCTCGGAATTTTGGTTATATCCTCATCACCAAGGTAACTGTGTCCCCAGGACACAGCCGCTGGATAAAAGTGACATCAACAAATATTAAGCGCTCTGGCTTTCTCCGCCGCTCGCTAATCCACTGTATGTGAATTTGTCATATCAGATTACTAAAACAGTCATGGTGAGGTGGAGTGGAAAGCATCCACCCGCCTCAAAAGGACAATATAGTTTTCTCTCCACCTTTCTGGGAATTTCAAAACGGCTTCTGAGTGGTGTCTGTAGCCCTCTGATTTCCATATATCCTTTATGGAGGAGAGCGCGAGCGAGGGAGAGAAACAGTAAATACATTCCTCAGAGTAATCCCTAGAAAGGGGAATGCTTTTTGCCAGTGGAAGAAAGTGCTTTGAGCTATGTAATTCAACTTCACAGCGACACCAGCTACTTGTTTATTCAAGGGTTGGGGAACACTGCTCCGCTCCCTTTACCAGGCCTCTGTGAAGACTGCCAAATATTTAGCCTGTCCTCTCCCGCCTTTCATCTGCTCCCGCAACTTGACGCTCGAGATTCTTCTCACCGCTCTCCTTACAAACTTCTGCTATGATTTGAATTTGACTTTGCAATAAAGGGTATATGCAGTCTAAAGTCACTCGAGGTGCTTTTTCGTTCAATGACACCACAGAAGCCCTGGGAGGCATTTGAAGCCTTTCAGAACTCCAGGTTTGGGGAGAAAATATTTGTAAATGACTTGTCTTTGGTCGTGCATTCGAGTCGTTGGAATTAAGCCCCAAAGCTACATACATTTTAAACACTCCAATGCCTCTTGAAATCTCCAAAGGTGACAATTGCACATCCCGAGGCGTGAAGAACAGATCCTCAGCGACAATGGTGCTCTCGAGTGCCTGCCTCCCACAGCACTTCAGGTCCCTGACCTTTAAATCTTCCGCCCTGATTTCGGCGCTTCACTGCGTTCTGTTAAACAAGAAGTGTTGTGACCCATAATTGTGGGCAGGCTCTCAGCAGGTTGGGAGAGCTCTTTCTGCCAGAGTGTCCAGTCCGGCTCCATCTGCTGCTGTCTTGCGCTGGTCCCACTGGGAAGCCCGGCTAATTTTGCAGTCAATTAGCAGAAGGACGCCTTTTGTTCTCTGGCCGTCCCAACGGGCCGCTGTGCCAGTCTGCCGCGATCTATGGATGCTGCATTCAGATGGTGCGCAGGGCTGTTTTTCATTCTCCCCATGCTCTCCGGTGCAGGGCCCTCGCTGACCCTTTTGACATTGTTGGCCAAACGCTGTCGATCGCAGTGAGCCACGCGGAGGCTTGAATGATGAATGTGAGATGGACAGAGAGTGCCTGGGTTAAATTCGACCGTGAATGAAAGGCATTAGAGGCTTCATTAACTGTTGGATTAGATGTCATAAAGCCCTCATGGGCACATCATGAGCAATGAGTATGCTTAAAACCATTGGATTATCACTGCAATAGACTAATTCTGCACAACGCCATTGACATGAGATTCTAATGTGCTATAACCACACCAAATCTGTAATGATACATGGGAGAAATGCCATTCAGTTTTCATCCGCGTAAGAAAATTGATTGAGATTATATGTTGATTAACATTAGGTTTTGCTCATAATAATCGTTTTTATATATTTGTCTGTTCCTGTAAAACAAATGCCTTAAATGCACTATAAGTTGCTTTTATTGCATATGTCAAGCAAATGATGTCGGATTACACTTCAATAAAATTGGAGTAGTACTTTCTTTTAATTAATACATTTATTCAGCAAGGACAAATTAAATTGACCAAAAGTGCCAGTAAAGACATTTATAATGTTAAAAAATACTTTGCAGTATTTATAAAAATACTAAATGCATTTTTTTTTACTTTTAATCTATTAATCAAATAATTCTGCAAAATAAAATGTATCACAAAATATAAAGCAGCACAACAATTTCTAACATTGATAATAATCAGAAATGTTTCTTGCATTTCAGCAGATCAGCATATTATACTGATTTCTGAAGATCATGTGACACTGAAGACTGGAGGAATGATGCTGAAAATACAGCTGCGCATACAGAGAACTACCTACAGTTAACAATATCACAGAGGAATGGTTATGTTAAATTGTAATATTTCACACATTTTAAAGAATAAGGTTTTGTGTAATAGGGTATCATTTTTGAGGAATTTGGATACTTACCTGCACTGCTTTGAATCCTGTATAGATAAGGTGCTGATGCACATATTGATATATATATATATATATATATACATTAAACACAATACATTATAAGTAAATTACATGTATAATTATGTCCACAAAGGGTTATTAAATATGATATATGGTGTTATAAAATAACTTTTTATTTGACTTTCTAATCATTTTTGTCTAAAAAATGTTTTAATATATATATTAATGATAGTCATATGCAATAACGTATTTGTCATATGTGGAGTAATTATAAAATACAATAAAATAGTCAAACTTGCTCTGCTTTGTGACCTGTAGATGAAGTGCTGTCACAGTTATTGATGTACATTGAATGTGCTAAATTGCTTCTATTGCACCTGTCAAAAAAAACATTTTTTTTTTTACCACAATACATCATGTCAATGCAATGTCATGTCATGTCAATACATGGTTTATTTCAATATTCATCCTATTTAGGATAGTCTTGTATAACAACATATCTTATCTGCTCTGTTTTGTAGCATGTAGATGAAGTTCTGTCACACATACCGACATACCTTGAATGCACTATAAATTAATGCATCTGCCAGATCAATTCATCCGCCAGTTTAACAACATGCCATTTATATTAAGTCCATAAATGGCTTATTCTGACATTTGAATATGACTCATGGCGAATGCACTTTTGATTAGACTTTCTAATAATTTTTGGGTCCTGTTAAATATGGTAACGGTGTCTGATACTGAAAACCGCCCCGTTCCGCCCGGTAACCTGTAGACGAAGCGCCGCCATTAGCCGCCAGTTACAAATGAGCTTCGCAGCCTCTCCGAGCTCTTTTCTGATAGATGAAGCACCCCATCTGTCTCACCCCGCAGTCCCGGAGCAGCTCTACCAGGCCTCTCGCCGCGCTACCTGTCTCAAGTTAATAAATCATTTTGGTCCATAAAATATTCAAGGTGGGTGGGGAGGGCCGAGGTATCAGGCAAGCAGGGCAGGTTAAAGAATTTCTTAAATTTTTACAGCGTGACAGCCTGTCCCACATAAGCCCCTCAGCTGTCTCATGTTCTGGGGCAGAAATGATCCTCTGTGTCACTCTAATAGTCTAGAATTACACTTGTATCACTGTCACTAGCATATGGGGATGTGTAAACCCCCTAGGCCTGTGCTCCCTCTGCTTTCATGGCATTTAAAATGATAACATTTGGCCAAGCTAGTTTTGACAGAAAGAGTGAAGCTCTATTCTCTCTCTTCCTCCTCCACAGCGGGCGCATCGCTGACAAAGACAGCCACCAGGGGCCTGCCACCGAGTGGCCAATCATCAGGCTTTTTACTGGATAATGATGGCGGGCTCTGACTCTGTTAATAAGGGCCCGAGCACAGAGGGAGAGCGGCGTCAGAGCTGTTGGGCTGCCATTCACTTCATTATGGGCTCTCTTATTATAGAGCTCTGCTCTCCTCCACCTGATCGGATCGCAGTGTTCTCCGAACGGATCGGACCGACTCAGAGGCTTTCTGATCAACTCGCCTCTCTCGTTTTTATATGAAAGGAATCACAATGTGTACAGAGTCAAACATGACTTGATATTCAAGTCACAACAGCAATCTTACAGAATGGAAGAATCAAGCTCGTATGTCATTATTTTATCTTTTCCAAACTATAACAAGCTTTAAGAAGTCTCCAAAAAACATCACAGAAAAAGCTTGTCGGCCTTGTTATATGCAGTGTGTATATGCACCTTCTACATTCAGATCAAAAGACTTTAGCTTAGAGAAATGTCTAAAAAAAAATCTAAGCCAGATTTGATTGGCAACTCAGAATATAGTATTTATGGTCATGATAAATTGTGATTATATGGAAAAACATTTCCTTATGTGTTCCACACGAAAATACTACTACTACTACTACTAATAATAATGAAATAAGTCTCTTCTGCCCACCAAGGCTACATTTATTTGACCAAAAATACAGTAAAAACAGTCATACTTATTTACTATTTTATTATATTTAAAATGCATTTTAATAATTCTGTCCTTTAAATTTTTTAAATATAAATATTTCATATATTAAATTGGAATCATAAATCATGATAATGTTACAATAATTGTTGAATAAAATATTAATAATTTTTGTTGGTGTTTTTTTTTTTTTTTTTTACATTTTTATCAAACGTCTGTATTTTAGTGTATCGCTGACAAAAAAATCTTACATCAGATACATTGATAATAATCAGACATTTTTCTTGAGCAGCATATCAGCATATTATACTGATTTCTGAAGATCATGTGACACTGAAGACTGGAGGAATGATGCTGAAAATACAGCTGCGCATCACAGAAATACATTACATTTTATGTTACAATAGAATACACAATACATTAAAATAGAAAGCATTTATAAAATAAAATCAATCAATCAATCAATCTTTTTTACTCCAGCTATTTATTCCAAAATTACTCAAAACTTTTGACCAGTAAAGTATATATAATTTTTGATGTTTCTATCTTTTCTTTTTTTTCTCACGGTAAACTATACCTTTAATAAAAGTACATATAAGCATGTTAATTCCCAAAGGCAATATGTCAACATGATGTAAAATGAGTGTGCTTTACGTACTGGTGTATCCAGGCATTATAAAGGATAAACTGCATATGAAACTGCCTCCCCTCTTTTCTTTCCTCGCCGTTTTCTCTCACTTGAACAGACCCCAGCAGCGTGACGGAGTCCCTCTGCATTTGGCCTCTCAAGTTGTAAAAGTGGGAATCAGCAATCTCTGCTTTCTACACCAACAGGGAGCGCGAGGACAGGAGCCTGGAACAGCCCTTCCGTTATTGAGCCTGCAGGTTCAGGTCGCGGCGCTTGTGGGTGAGAAACCCCTGCTCTCGCACTATTAATCATTATGTGACCCTTTAACACCTGCTACTAACTCTCTGCCTCCAACTGCTGCCGTATTGATATCATTCCCTGTTGATTTCTTCATTTTCCGAGCCCAGCCAGGACCGAGCCCTTTGAAATTCCTCATAAATGTCAGTAATTGTGCATCAGAGTTCAATGTATTACTTTTCCACTGACTCTTTGGCTCACTATTTTTCTTTTTTTCTCTCTCTGGCGCACACACAGGCGCGCATGCAACTATGCAGCGGAGCCTCATGTATTTTGATGATATAAAATATGACCACATTTACATGCAAATAGAAGTTTGAGATTAATGGGGACGCAAACAGTGAAAAAGGAGGACGGCATGGTAATACGCCATTATGCTGTTTAAATACATTTACCCGTGTTTGAAGCTGAATTAGCTGGTCTGACACCAGGAAATCAATTGTCTCTGGATTGCAATTTTTGTTTTCCAATTGATCGAGCAATTTCCTAATTCAGCTTCATTTCTAAGAGTAAACCCCGGTTTACCGACTAAATGAAGATTTTCGCGTGTGGCAAAAGATCGTTGGCAGAACAGGTGATTTTTGTTTTTTTTTTTGGTTTTTTTTTTTTTGTTGGCCCATAACCACGAACTTTAAATTCCAATAGTCAAACATGTTTACTGTGCGCATTGACGCGTGTCATGCCAGTTGTCCGGTCGCAACACAACACACACACACACACGACACACACACCCACCCCACACACCCACACACACACACACTCACTCACACCCACACACACACACGCACTCTCTCTCTCTCCCTCTCTCCGATCTCCCCGTCCTCTCTCTCTCTCTCTCCACAACACGACAACACACACAACACAAAACACACAACACACAACACACACACACAACACAGAACACACACACAACAGACACACCACACACACCCTCCTCACAACACACATCACACACACACAACACGCACACCCACTCAACTCTCAAAACACACGCACACCAAACACACACACCAACACACACACACAACACAAACAAACACCTCACAAACACACACACACCAAACACACACACACACACACACTCTCATTCACTCACACACACACACTCTCTCTCCTCTCTCTCGTCTCTCTCTTCGCTCTCACACCACACACACACAACCACCGACACCACACACATCACAACAAACACACACACACACACACACTCTCACAAACACACACACACTCTCACACACACAGAGACACACACACACTCTCACAAACACACGCACACACAAAACACACACTCACACCACACACACACCACACACACTCACACTCTCACAAACACACACAACAACACACACACACACAACAACAACAAAACACACACACACACACAACACACACCCACGCCTCTCCTCTCTTCTCGATCTCTCTTCACACACACACACACTCACACACCACAAACACACACCACAAACACACACCACACACACACACACACACAGAAACACACACACACAAAAACAAACACACGCACACAAACACACACACACCACACACACACACACACGCACACACAGTCTCTCTCACACACACACACTCTCTCCTCTCTCTCTCTCTCTCTCACACACACACACGCACACACAAACAAGCACACACACACACATAAACACCACACACCACACCACACACACACACGCACACCCACACACACACACACACACACACACTCACACTCTCACAAACACACACACACAAACACAAAAAAAAAAAAAAAAAAAACCCACCAACCCCCTCTCCTCTCTCCTCGAAATTCTCCACCCAGCTCTCTCTCTCTCTCACAACACACACACGCACACACACAACACACACACACACAACACACACACAGCCTGAGACACAACACACACACACACACAACACCCCCACACACACACACACACACACTCACACTCTCACAAACACACACACACACACACAAACGCACACACACACACACACAAACACACCACAACACACTCTCGTCTCCCTCTCCCTCTTGTCACAACACAAACAACACACACACACACTGACACACAAACACACACACACAGGTTTACATTGGGGTGAAAAGGGGAATCTCCATAGGTGTAATGGTTTTTATACTGTGCAGACCGTATATTCTATTGCCCTACACAAACCCTACCCCTAAACCTACCCCTCACATGAGACTTTCTGCTATTTCAGATTTTCAAAAAAAAACTAATTCTGTGTGATTTATAAGCGTTTTGAAAAATGTGGACATGGTGAAAATGTCACCTTCTCCTTGTAATACCTATGTTATACCTTTGTCATTACACAAATTCATGTCCTCATATGTCACAAAAACGCGCACACACACACACTCTCACAAACAAACACACACACACACACACACACACACACACCATGCATTTCTTTACTTTTGACTCATAATCATCAACAAACTGTCATGTGGTTGTGTTAAGATTAGTATTAATTGACTGGAAATCATAAGTGTGTCTTAAAAGACAGAGCAAACCTGATTGACAGTCTCAGAGCCGCTCTCAGGACTGTCCTGCCAAAGCAGGGGCCACCAAAGGCCTCGTAATATACAAACAATAAATCAATTTCTGTGGGCCTGGCGTTTGGCCCCGCAGATGAAATGATGATTTGAATATTTCACAACTTCATCTAGGAGTGGAATAATCTATCAGTCACTCAAACGTCTGAGACGAGCGACCAAACAAACACCCCGAGCAAATGTCACTCATCTCTTACCCAAAATGATGCTGACAGCTAAATGCAGATCTCAATTTTACAGAGAAGGATTCATTACCTCTGAATAATAAATGGCTAAATAAATGGTCTAATCTTCTCTTTGTACACTGTCTGCTGGGGCTGAATAACAATCTCCAACGATCTCAGGCTCGAGAAGGCACTGGAGAATAATGGCTGGAATTGTCTGACAGAATACATTCAGATATCTTTCTGATATTTTCAGTGAGATAAAATGCATTTATATTTACAGATGCCTTTAATAATAGAGCCGTTTAATCATTCAGTTCTACAGGCAGCATGTATACAAAAAAATCAAAGAAGAGAAAATGTATTATATTAATTATATGTAGGATGGTTTGATGATAAGGATTTTTTGTTTGATGGACTAGATTTCTATTTGCCCTTTTCATATTTTCAGTTTCAGTTTCAGTTCAGTTTTTTTTTCTTAAAGAAAGAAAGAAAGACATTTTTCTATGTCAGAGAGAAATATGTTAATTTAGATTAAAGGGAAAAAAATATCATTATAGATAACAAATTATGTCATTATGTTATTTAATTAAATATTTAATTATGTTTTTAGCTTTCAATACTATTTTAAGTAATATTCATATTGAAGCTATATATACATAATAATGACAAAAATACATAAACAGCTTGCTGGAACATAAAGTCATATAATCCCTAATGTTATTGACAACTACTGAAAGATGTGCTGTGTGTTTGTCAACTTTAGTGTTTTATATATACAAACTATTTATTTATTCATTTATTTGTTTGTTTATTCATTCATTCATTATTTATTTTTATTTTTTATTTGTTTGTTTTTCCTCTGCCGGAAATGTTGCTTTAGTAACTATTTTATTTTATTTTAGTTTATTTTAGTTTTTATTGAGAGACTATTGTTGTTTTTATTAATGTTTTGAATTTGTTCTTATTTTTATATATTGGTTTTATTTTATTTTATTCACATTTAGTACTTTGGTTGTGTGGTCAGCCTAATCAGTATTCTTTTATTATTATTATTATTATTACTATTATATCTAAACTGTTTTTCCTTTCATTTTAAAAATTTTTTAGAATTAACTAAGGTATTTGATACATAGAGTTAGCTAAATAAAAATGAAATGTTGCCTGTAATGTTGTTGTTGTTCTCAAATCTGAGGCCCAGAGTGATTGTTTCTAACAGTCTCTGATGATCACGCTCTTTGATATGACGCCTTCTTAATTCCCGTGTTTCTGCGGGTAGAAGTCGGAGCACACAATGGCCAGCCTTGGAGCCCCTGGTGCGTCAGGCCTCTGCAGGCCAGACGCACGCCCGACACAGGGACGAATCGCTTCCGGAGGGCTTGAGTGGCAAAGCGCAGGCCTCTCTCATTAGCTGACCCGATACGATATCCGAGGTGCACACTCACGAGAGAACTCAGGCGTCCCAGAAGGAAAACCTGACACACTTACTTACTCTCCACTCCTGCAGGGGCCAACACCCCGACCAACACCACGCGCTTGCTTCTCACCAACACTGGCAGATATACAGTGTTATGTGCAAATTTCACGAACTGTTCAGTGTCTTTTCTTTCTTTGCCATGAAACTATAGGGTCACTTATTGCCTCCTCAAAAAAAAGAAAAAAATAAACGTGGCCTGAAAAAGGAGAAACACAGTTAATTGTATGTAGTTGATCACAATCTAATAAATTAATAAAGAAATAACACTATACTACGATGTCACACTTGAAGTGTTCATAATAATTTTAATTTAATAATATAAAATAATAATAATAACAACGCAGCAACATCTCTCTTTTCATTTATTTAACTTGATGAAAAAAAACTACACACTGGTAATAACAATATAATATAATAAATTAAATGGACATATTTAAAAATACAACGAACCATAATAAAAATTACAACAAAGACCAACTAAATTACTAGAACTTCATGAAGACTGAACTAAAATTGGAATGAAAATGGGAAATTAAAAAAAAAAAATACTTTGAAATATAAATAAAAAAACTACAATAATACTAAAAAAAGATAGTATAATACTAATACATCACAGATACAAAACACAAAAAAGTTAAACCACAGAGCTTTTATTTGAGTGAAAAACCACAGGGAAACTTCTCTTTTGTTGACAGCAGATGCATAAACCATTCTCGTTACAAACTTAGGAAGATGTCTGGTCGAGTCAAACAGCACTTGCAGAGACGGTTCATGCGGAGCAGCATTTATGGTCTTTGTGATTTGACAATTGCATTCAAATCATGTCTGAGTCTTGTTAGAATTAATTTTAAAAAAGTGAGTAACACTGTTTCATTTGCTCACCAACTCTGAGTTTACTCACATTTGTTGCTTGGCCAGTGTTAATCTAAGGCCCTGACTGTAGCTCATTGACTCGCCCCAATGCTAATGTGCTATTGTGTTTCTAATGCGTTTATCCAGAACTTCAGAACTTTATCTACTTCATTCAATCCCCTTCTATTCATTTCAGTGCATCCAGCGCACATCTGATCAGTGCATTTCCTCCGAGTCGAACTCAGTTACGCTCTATCATGAGTGAGAAGATCTTTTTAATCAAGCTGATTGCTCTCTTTCTTCATCTACCTCTCTTAAACTGGCACACAACTCCTTGCCGCTTTAAAGTGTAAAATTCAAGCGGTTAAGCAACAAGATTGTTTCCTCCTCGCTAATTAATTGGACAGAAAGGACTGATTCAGTGGTTTTACAGCACAAAGTGGCTGCTTATACTAACAAGACTCAGATAAAGGTGTCGGGTAATGAGAGGAGAATCTCATCAGGGCCGGAGTTTACATCTTCAGAACAAAACAGAGCAGCCTAAGGTAGTAATCACCATAATGTCAGCGTATTTATATTTGTGTTTAAAGGCCCTGCATAATCAGGCTACTTCACGAGGACGAGAAATAAGAACAAAGAGGCGCTGGAGGTAATTGGTGAGCGGCCCCATTCCCGCATCCCACCGGCACACGGTTAAAGAGATAAAACACGGAGGAAACTGATACTCGATGCTCTTCGGGAAAATCCTCCCTCCAGACTGCGAAGATTGAGCGGAGCCCAGGTGCCGGGCCTGTTTGACAGGCCTGCTTACGACTGTCTTTGAAAGCATTTTTAATGACTCTCAAAGCAGCACTGCATTATATCGAGTGCCAGCTTCCCATGATATTCATACATTAATGGGCTTTCCAAGAGCTCCAAACGAGTCTCTCTAACAAGGCGACATAAATAGTTGTCATTGAAGCAAATTCATTCCCCACTCAGGGCAAATTGCTCATAAAGAAAGTCTCCGGCCAAAGCAACGTTCTCTGCGGTAGTTTATTGGAGTTAGCCGCATATTTGAGGCTCTTAAGCGGTGACATTATGTTCTCGCCTCTGTTCTGCTTCAATCTTCTGGCTCTACTTGAAAACGACAGGAATATGTAGAGAGGCCACTTTCCAGAGTTTCTGGTTGTGGATTAATTTCTGGTCGGGTGGAACGCTTGAAAGGCTCCAGAGACGGGAAACGACTGGATGTCAAATTCATTTTACTTAATGAGGCATATTTCTTTTGTACTGTGAAATTATTGGTCGTATAGACTATGATTCAAAAGTTTGGGGTTGGTCAGATTTTGCAATAGTTTTGTCTCTTCTGCTCACCACGGCTGCATTTATTTAATCAAAAATACAGTAAAAAAAAGTGAAATATATTAGAACTTTAACAGCGTTGTCTACTATGGGACCATCGTTACTGTTTTTCTGTGTGCGCAGCTTTATTTTCAGCTCATCCTCCATCTTCAGGGGTCCAGGAGCTAGACATCAGTATAATATGCTGATCTGCTGCTCGGGAAACATTTCTGATTATTATCAGTGCTGAAAACAGTAAAAAAAGTAGGACACATTAAATATAATATAACACATTTTTTACATATATATAGATAATACACAAGGTTTTTAAGTAATAATATTTCACAATATTGCTGTTTTTGCTGTATTTCTGATCAAATATAAATGGAGCTTCGGTAAGAAGAAGATACTTTTTTCATAAGCATTAAACTATCTTGATTATTCCAAACTGTTTTCCAACATACATACTAATATGTCAGCATTTATGGAAAAACAGAAATCTTTTGTGCCATTAGAAATGTCTTCTCTGTCACATTGTATGTGTCCTTGTTGAACAAAAGTATTTCTAAAAAATTCAAATGACCTCAAAAATGTGAACAATAGTGAATTGCAATTGAGAAAGTAGGATTTAAACCAGAAGCAGAAGTAGGTGCACTAACGAGCAGCACGATTTCACGGACGCTGGTCATTGTTGGTGAGAATCCAAAGAGGAAGCGTGACTGCTGGGATCGCTCTGGGGTTTGTTTGGTCCTGCCATCTACACAGGTTGCTCCTCTGACTGAAACCAGATGGTTCGCTTCAGATAATATCATCTCGCCTCTCTAAAAAAAGAGGGCTGCGGTCTTTCACACCACGCTCGCAGATCTTCAGCTACTTTGTAATGATGCACATTATTCATGCCACAACATGGGGTCTCGCAATTCAAGCTGTCTGTTTACTCAAAAGCTCGAAGCAGCTCCATGTCCAGAAGCTTTGAGGGTCCAGCTCAGGCCTGAGATCAGGGCTAATGTGACACCCGAGGCCTAATCTTCTTAGTGGACCAGGATAAAGTGAGTATCCATTACCGAATCAACCTTCATCCTCCCCCTCCTCTCGAGCCAGCGGCCCTCTGATAGCCAGCCATGAGACAATTGCTTGATTGGGCCCTTAATCAGGTATTAGCCACTAAAGCTGTAAGGGAAAGCAGCTAATCTCTAAATTTTCTCCATCTGCACTTGCAGACCCTACTGGTTTGGCCCTGCTAGATCAAAGATGGCTGGTAAAAATCAGATTAGGGAGCGGAGAGGGGGGCGAGGAGCAGGCCAGAAGGGCCACAACGGGTCCAATCCAAGAAGAGCCCCGCTTTCCTGGCATAATCCTAAAGCTAAGCTTGCCGTTTGAAGCACAGGGTCTTTTGTGCTAGCGCTTCGAGAGAGTGGAAGGAAAGAGGTTAACAAACAGTTCTTAGTTTCACATGTGCGTGCGACATCTATGCCAACACGTATGCAGGACGAAAGTCAGGTAATGCTTAAAAATCCAGCCAACAGCAAATGTTTTCGGCATCAAACGTTCTTCTGAGAAAACATTTGTGCAAAGTTCTCTCAGTGTATTAGCACAAAAACATAATTTATACATTGCTTACAGAAGTTTCTTTTTGAAACATTTCAGTTGGACAGTTGTACTTGTTTCAGAATTTAGTTACTTTTATGAAAAGTAATGTGTTACGTTACGTTTGCGTTTCGTTTGCTTGTTTGTTTTTAATATTCAAAATATTATATTTAAGTGAAATTAATAAGCCTCAGCCCCTGGATTGCATGCAGAATAGTACCCAGGACAAGAACATTCAACACACTTTAGAAAACAGTTTGCATTTCACTGTTTTTATTCATTTTGAGGAATACTGAATATGTTTTTGTGCAAGTGAGATGAGTAAATGCATGTTGGCATTTAGTCTAGATCTACATTAAGATCATGTTCAAACACAATGCCTCTGACTCCCGATTTCTCTCAACATGCCAACACCAGAGCTGTCAGTCAAGACATGGAAATCAAAACAACTGGCGTTACTTATTTGAAAAAGTAGCTCAAAATTAAAAAGTAATGTGTTACTATATTAATTACGTGAAAAAGTAATCTGATTACATAACTTGCATTGGGTTGCAACCCAAACACTGCCAATAATGTGTGCAAAATGATCAAATGAAATTTTCCCTTTGTCTTCTCTAACATGCGCAAAACCAGGAATTTTTTTTTTTAATGTTTAAACAACTGGACCTTTTAGACATTCAAAGAACATTCAGTCTTAATGGGAACATTACTAAAACATTACATATTTTTTTGTTAGCTGGGGAAATATGGCTTTTCTGAAGCACTGAAAGGCTTTCCTCGTGTGTTATTAGCAGTAGTTTATTTGCCAGTACTTTGGAAGCAATTATCACTTTGGAGGGGGGCAGATTAGTTCGCAAGATGGCAGTCTCTTGTCCTGTGTACACAGAGCCGTGTGAGCCAGCAGAGATCAGAGCCATATTCCTGATGTTGACCTCGCTCCAAATCCACTCAACACACCCCGAGCACTTCTACATCCACTGGCTTTACCATCCTTATGGGTCACACACACACTCACACACTCACACAATCACACACACACACTCCCCCACTCACACACTCACACCACACACACACACACACCACACAGATGTGTTTTTTGTGAAAAGTGGGGACTCCATAGGCGTGATGGTTTTTATACTGTACAGACCGTATATTCTATTGCCCTACACCAACCCTACCCCTAAACCTACCCCTCACAGGAGACTTTGTGCTAGTTCAGATTTTCAATTCACTCCATTCTGTGTGATTTATAAGCGTTTAAATTACGGGGACACTGAAAACGTCCTCATAAATCACCTTCTCTTTGTAATACCTGTCATACCTTTGTCATTATACAAAGCGAGTTCCTTCGTTCGGCACAAAACGCGCGAAGCTCAGGGAGCTTCACAACACCCACCCCACTACACACACACACACACCACACACACCAAACACATTGAAGAGAGCGACTAAAAAAACCCAGTATATTTGGTATACACCAAAATGAGTTGTTGTTGCATATGACATTAGTGCATTTCACATCAACCTGCATTCTTTTCTTTTCTACAATTTTGAACTAAAGTAATTGTTCTCCGAACTTCATTATTACACAAACAAAGCCCCCCCCCCCCCCCCCCCCACACTTTAAAGCTAAAACTTCATATCAGAGAACCACTTTCAGCACTAAATTGGTCTTATGTCTGCAATCAATTGCTTTCGCTATGGCAGTGCTCTGTTATTCTGGTTCTATGTCATAAAGCCATGGTCTACTGGCTGAACTCATTAATGTGGATTATGTTGATGGTGAGAGGACTAAAGGTGAAGTGCTGTGAAGAGGATCGAGGACTGAGGGCAGAACATCCCGAAAATCACAAGAGAGTTTGTGTGTAAGTGTGTTTAGAAGAAGGGGTGAAAGTGCTGACATGATTATTGACTGGAGCTATTTACTTCACACTTTTCAATGATTGCTGTAAAAGCAAAGGTGTCTGTTTAATTGCGGAGACCGAGGCCTGAGCAGCGAGTGTCAGGGGAGCTTCTGCCAACCACTGACTCCTGCACTTCAGTTTGACTTCTGCGTGTTCAAGGGTAAAGTCTTCTACAGCCGTGCCATAAACACACAAACAGCTCCAGAATCAGCATCACGGTTACACTGTGGAAAAATATAAATATATCAATATCATACAAAATAAAATAAAATACACTAGACAGTTTCATCTGAAATTAGAAAGTTTCACAATAAAGCATTAAGCGACAAGAAGGTCAAATCATGATAAATACATGACCTCAAAAATGAATTACATTTATTATTAAGAATATCAATAAACAAAGTTGAAACAAAGTTAATCAGCCTAACTCTACTTACTCTGTTTACTGTGTTTTAGTGGTTTGAAGTAACTTGCCGATTAACACGAGGGCCTTAAAAAGTTTTTGGACACCTAAGCAGCGCTTAAAAATGTCTGAATGTCATTGCATACGATAATACAATTTAGATGCACAAATACTCTATGCAAGCAAAACATATAATGAAGATGGGCTTTTAAATTATAATGCAATAGCAACAAAAATTATATTGTTTGACTATGTTTGATTGTGGTTAGCTGATCATGTTCATAGTTAGAGTGATAGACTACACTGGTGTTTCCTGACTTCATACATACAAAAAAAACTAAAAAATGCTCAAAGACACGAGTTAGTTCTGTAAGAAATATTATTATAATTTGTTTGAGGATGCTATTTTATTACATATTTAGTATCTACTGGCATCCAGGCAATGCATTTGATAATAATACTAATATTATCATCAATAAACAAAATTGAAATAAAGTTAATTAGCCAAACTTTGTTACTTACTTTGTTTACTGTGTTTTAGTGGTTTGAAGTAACTTGGCGACTAACACAGTACCCTTCCGAAATATTTTGACTGCTAAACCACATTTTAAAATATCACTTATTTTAAAGAAAGATGCACTAAGAAGAAGATCATTAGCTTTTAAAATATAAAGCAAATAAACAATGTAACTGTGTTGTTGCTGTAAACACAGTGGCCTTAAAACATATTTAGACGTCATGCATCCACAAAAAAATCACAAGCTGATTAAAAGGCAGAGGGGAAAAAATGCTTCATGAAATGTAGTTTAGTTAGTTAGTTAGTTCTGTAAGAAGTACTAGCATCATTGGTTTGAAGATGCTGTTATTAGGTGTGACTTAACAGTTTATACAGAGCCACTTTATACCTACTTTAGACTATAAGAGCTATTTTACACCAACTTTGAATGTGGCTCATCAGCAGCAACTTGTAACTATAATTACAAACGGCGCAGACGTCGCACAGGGCTGTGTGTGTGGAGGCAATATTGCGTTTCTGGCTGAAATCAGTGCAGTAAACGCAGACGTCTCTCCCCTCAGAAGGTCACGGAGCTCGTGGCACCAGGATGCTCGCTGCCTCTCTTCGATTGTCTGATTTTTTCTCCTTCATTACCGCTAGCAGCTGTGAATAAGACGGCCCCGCTCTCTTCTTCCCCCAGCTGAACTCTCTAAAGTGCTGTTGTGCAGTAGTAGCTGGAGGACTCCAGGGATCTCCTCTGGCCCTGAAAATTGATATTGAACATGGGGGGAGAATCTCACGAGCTGGTAGCAATTAGCTAAAAAGGATTTGCAACTCTCTGTGATTCATCGCACGAGAGATCGAAGTCATTTAAAGAGACGATTCTGACTCCTCTTTTCAAGATACGGCTCTGTTAGTCCCTTACAAGCTAGTGTGACTTTCCTATTTTAAGGCCTATTTCTCTTCTTGAAAAGTCGCAGTGTGTTGTGCCACAAACAGGGCCTTTGATTCGTTCATGTTTGCGCATCTAAAGCCGGGCTGCAAGCTTCATATTGGCTGCTCCGGGTTTGACTTGTGAATTGGCGGAGTAATGAGACGAGGAGGAGAGTTCATTAAGAAAGGGAAATGTTTGCCGGGGCTTTAACAAACACATGGAGTCCTCGATCTGTGTTTCCGCTGCACACTCCACAAACATTTCAGGCAATTAAAAGGAAATCTGGGCTCTAATAAACTCATTTATAGTGCTTGTGCACGCTCAGAGTTCATTCTAGTCCACAGCGTTTTGCAGACGTTTTTGTCCACATTAAAGAGACAGTGATAAACTGTTCCTCCACCTTCATTATTTTAATGCATGGGGTCAGTTTATTTTTAGACAAGTGGGCTTTTATTAGATTCCCCCCCCCCTCACTTACAGTAGCTGCTTTTTGCATTGAGATAATTTCCATATGTGTTGCTTATGCATATCAATGCAGTTTCACATGTGTTATCTTTTTATGTGGTATTTATAATACCATATTCATGTTCATAATTACATTTAGTAAGTATGTTAATAGCGAGTTTGCTCACAGACTGGTTCCGCTATTTGTCCACAATGAAAGGTAACTTCTAAAAGGACATATAGACATAATATATAATTTGCAGTCATTCATTTGAGTTCAAAATGCCAACATGCTTGTTGAAGTTATTAGTAAAAAAAAACATTCAATTCTAGCACATTATAGTTTTAGTATTTGCATGTTTCTGTGGTGGAGGTTTTATGCAGTAACTAACCAGACATCTTTAAATTCATTTTAAAGATTGATTTAGTTAAACTTTACTTTAATAATATTGTACATTGTAATGCACCATTTCTTCATAAATAATTGTCAAAGAAAATTTAAAATGCATTATAATATTTGCAGAGTCCTTGTTACATCTGAAATTGGTTGTCGTGTTTTAATGCACTGTACTTTCTAAAGGTGCAACAATGAATTATAATGTATTATAACTATACAATTATTCATGCGATCATACAATGCAGTAAATGTGCATTGCAAGGCATACATTATGCACTAAAATACTTTTAGAATGCATTATAAAGACTTCAAGTAAAGTCTTATTATTAACTGTAGTAATCAATAAACATCCAAATTATCATTAAAATTGCTAAAAAAAAAAACGTTGCATTCAACTGTAAGCATTCTAGGGTTAAACTACATGCATTTTGACTTCTTTATCTTCTGTTTTATTTCCCAGGGAGGGTTGCATCATGATAAATGTGAGTCAGATGGAACAAGTTATGATTATGCCATCCATAGACATCATCCAGAGGAATTATCATAGAGGCGGTGTCCACAGTCTGCTGTCGAACACGACCCACACAGACACAGATGCAATTAAAAACACCACTAACGTACAACGTTTTGCACGTGCATGCGCGACGCTCAGGATCTCATCAGCATGCACAGACTGGCAGGTCCGCCCTGGTGAAAGCTATCGTTTATGAATTGAGCGGCGGCCATTAATAGAGCCCGAAAGATGACAGATGACTTCATATGCCATGCAAGCAGGCCCAGACAATAGCTTTAGCTATGACAGATTGCCTGGCTGTAACCCACTTTATGTTAAACTCATTCTCACTGTCCAATTTCACAAGTGTAATTTTGTTCCTTTGCATGGCATTGTCCTCGGCGGACTAACCGAGTTCCTTTGGTAATGATTCCCTTTTCTATTGTATTGTTTTCTGCATAATCAGACCGGTAGTCAAGGGTTTGGGTGACACAGCCATCTGTCAAGTTCATTTGCTTTGTAAGGTGTGCTTGGAATAATGGTCCTTCCAACTGGAGGCCCTCCGTTATCAAAGAAAAATATCCCCCGTACCTTGCTCGATGCGCCCGAGACGTTTCCCCCCCTCCCTTCCTCTTATTATGCTATACCCTTGGCTCCATCACCTCATTTTTTTCGGCAGCTGTCACATGGGCATCTTGTATTATGAAATTTAAAGCCACGATTCAATTAAGGGTATGAGTTATCATCCTTACCGGCTCACCTCTGCTCCGTGGGGGCGGCTCCGCAGACTGCAGCGCTCACCAGAAATGATCTGCCGCTCGTTGAGCCTGTCAGCTCTCATTTGGGAGAGTCCAGTTTAATCTGGACCCGCGCTGAAATCTCATACTGCCACCGCTGCGTTTTCATCTGTCTTGCCTACGAGAGTCAAAAGTTGACTGCTGAAATACACTGTCTATATTGAGTGGGTCGTGGCGACCGGGATGGCGAAGGCGTGCCGCACGATTCCCGAAAGCCTCTGGAAGACATGTGGGGAAGACCGTTTCAGTGTTCCGAGGATCTGGAGTAGAAGAAAATTGTATGAGGATATTTTCCGAGGCTTATCTGTTGCCTTAGGCATCTTTAATATCATGCCTTATTTTCCAGGCAGAAGCACAAAGTTCATGGATCAGGGCATTTGCATTTGGACTCACATGGGCTGTTCTTACAGAAGACAGATGGTTAAACCTTTTGCCAACCCAAAGTTAAAATACAAACCCGATGCCAAAAAAGTTGGGACACTGTACAAATTGTGAATAAAAAAACAGAAGCACTGTCTGTAAGGTTTCGAAATGTCATATGTGGTTAGTCAACTACACATAGATGAACATATCAATAATTTGTAAGCCTGGAGAAAATTATAATTTTAATGGGAAAAAATAAGTTGAATTTTTTGTAAATAAGTTATTGATGTTAAAATTTATGCATCAACACTCTCAAAAAAGTTGGGACAAGGCCATTTTTACCACTGTGTGGCATCCCCTCTTTTTTTTTTATAACAGTCTGCAAACGTCTGGGGATTGAGGAGACAAGTTGCTCAAGTTTAGGGATAGGAATGTTGTCCCATTTTTGTCTAATACAGGCTTCTAGTTGCTTAACTGTCTTAGGTCTTCTTTGTCGCAGCTTCCTCTTTATGATGCGCCAAATGTTTTCTATGGTTGAAAGATCTGGACTGCAGGCTGGCCTTTTCAGTACCCGGATCCTTCTTCTACGTAGCCATGATGTTGTAATTGATGCAGTTTGTGGTCTGGCATTGTCATGTTGGAAGATGCAAGGTCTTCCCTGAAAGAGATGATGTCTGGATGGTAGCATATGTTGTTCTAGAACTTGGATGTTCCTTTCAGCATTGATGGTGCCTTTCCTGATGTGTAAGCTGCCCATGCCACACGTACTCATGCAACCTCATACCATCAGAGATGCAGGCTTCTGGATTGAGCGCTGATAACAACTTGGGTTGTACTTTTCCTCTTTAGTCCGGATGACATGGCGCCCCAGTTTTCCAAAAATAACTTCAAATTTTGATTAGTCTGACCACAGAACAGTTTTCCACTTTGCACAGTCCATGTAAAAAATGAGCGTTGGCCCAGAGAAAACGCCTGCGCTTCTGGTTCATGTTTAGATATGGCTTCTTTTTTGCCCTATAGAGTTTTAGCCGGCAACGGCGAATGGCACTGTGGATTGTGTTCACCGACAGTGTTTTTTGGAAGTATTCCTGAGCCCATGTTGTGTTTTCCATTACAGTAGCATTCCTGTATGTGTTGCAGTGCCGTCTAAGGGCCCGAAGACCACGGGCATCCAGTATGGTTTTCCAGCCATGGCCCTTACGCACAGAGATTGTTCCAGAATCTCTGAATCTTTGGATGATATTATGAACTGTAGATGATGATAACTTCAAACTAATTGCAATTTTTCTCTGAGAAACTCCTATCTGATATTGCTCCACTATTTTTCGCAACAGCATTGGGGGAATTGGTGATCCTCATGCCCATCTTGACTTCTGAGAGACACTGCCAAGCTGAGAGGCTCTTTTTATACCCCCATCATGTTGCCAATTGACCTAATAAGTTGCTAATTGGTCCTCCAGCTGTTCCTTATATGTAGATTTAACTTTTCCGGCCTTTTATTGCTACCTGTCCCAACTTTTTTGGTATTGTGTAGCTCTCATGAAATCCAAAATGTGCCAATATTTGGCATG
Source organism: Sinocyclocheilus anophthalmus (assembly GCA_018155175.1). NCBI lineage: Eukaryota > Metazoa > Chordata > Actinopteri > Cypriniformes > Cyprinidae > Sinocyclocheilus > Sinocyclocheilus anophthalmus. The sequence continues at coordinate 11,350 of JADLZN010000318.1, read as the reverse complement.
ACATTTCAAATGTCTCACTTTCAACATTTGATATGTTATCTATATTCTATTGTGAATAAAATATAGGTTTATGAGATTTGTAAATTATTCCATTCCTTTTTTACTCACAATTTGTACAGTGTCCCAACTTTTTTTGGAATTGGGTTTGTATATGAATACAATCGTATGATAAAATACTCTTTCAAATGTAGCATTCCATCACTTGCTCACCAAAGGATCCTCTGAAATGATGGGTGCCGTCAGAATGAGAGTCTAAACAGCGGATAAAAAGCCAAGCTCCAGTCGCGATCGTTAACAGACTTGAGACGACAACAGCTGAAACAATTCTCAAGAACGTTTTTTTTTTACTCCGCAGCACCTTTGCTTCGCAAAATAACGAGATTACACTCCATAATCCCTTCCGCCAGTGAACATGGTGTCTGTGTCTGAATCAACAGGCCTGGCACAGATCAGCCCCAAAAAGCAGAGCAATACTCCAAATACAGTCAAATAATCACTGTGACTTATCTTTCTGCTTCTGGTGTGCTCCAAGCAACCCTATGGTGGCGTTTATGATAGCGCTTCAATTTTCCATTGAGCGAAAGTGTGGGTCGAAAGCGCACAAGGTAGGCCGCCATTCAGACTGCCCAATGTTAGCCAGTTGTAGTACACAAGGCAAGTATGTGCTCACACTGAAAAAATCCAATAAGGAAAAAGGTGCACTTCAAATACCTAAGGGTGCACTTGAAGGGTTAATTCACCCAAAAATGAAAATTAGCCTATAAATTACTCAGCCTCAAGTCATCCTAGGAGTATATGACTTTCATCTTTCAGACAAATACAATCGGAGTTATATAAAAAAAAAATGTCTTTGATCTTTGAAGCTGTTTAATGCCACTCAGCGGGTATTGCATTGCTTCAGTCCAAAAGAACTTAAATAAAAACCGCCCATCCATAAACAAAGTTCTCACACGGCGTCGGGGGGTGACAAAGGCTCCTGTACAAATTTTTGTAAGAAAATATCCATATTCAAAACATAACAATCACTTGAATCTAGCTTGCGCTCACGGCGTACATGGAAGCAGTTCCGGGCTGATGACGTATGAGGTCGGCTTTGCACATGTGCCGCTCAGAAGTGACGAACGCGAAAACGCAGCGGATAGATCAAAACAAAACAATGGTCACTTATTAAAAGTACAAAACGAGAATTTGTAAAGAAAAGGTCAAGGAATGTCGATAAAAGCCAAGAGAACGCTTCCTTTGCTACAGTAAGGACAACTTTGCTTACTTGTGGTCCCTGGGAACACGGTTGGTTTTCAACGAGACTCACGTGCGGGCGCACGCACACGCTGAACTCATACGTCATTTAACGTCTTTGGACTGATCAGGCAACACCCGCTGAGTGGCTTAAACGCTTGAAAGAGCCAAGACCAATTTTTAATATAACTTTCCCGGGAACCCCCTGGATTCATCATGAAAGAAGAAAGTCAAATCCTGTACACTAATACTTGAGGGTGGGTAATTTATGGGCTAATTTAAAATTTTGGGTGAACTAACCCTTTAAATAACCGAAAAAATGAAGTGTGGAAAGTTGGACACTGTCGCAGCTTTCCTTGTGTAGCTGGAGGGTCGACAATGTAGAATGACAAAATAACGTTTGGGTCTATTATGCATGTCCTATATTTGCCACTTTGAATTTGATTATTAGAACCACAGTGTTCCTCAGTGTCGCCAATATTTGTCCTATATGAACATTCTGCATATCCAAATTCTTTGGACCAAATTAACCATTTTCATACAGACTGACAGATCCCCTGAGGTCCGCTATGGTGGCATTCACCAGCGGAGATGGCAGTGCAGGAATGGACATGATAAAGTGTCAGGGAGCGTGAATGCCAACCAAATGGCTGCATAAGCTCTCCAACAGGCTGGCAGAGAGCTGATCTGAGGGGATCCAGATCAGCTGTGTGGGGTATTGGGTGGTAATGGCCGCCACACTACCTGGCATTGAGGAGGTTCATTAGCCGAGCGTTTGGCCCCATTCAGCGCATTGTGATGCCCGTAGCATTTGGCGTCATAGCGCCCAGGCTTTTATCCACATCCTGGGAGACCTATTAGAGGCTATTTGCGATTATATGGTTATGCTCTTAGGTGGGTTCAGTGCATGGCCTATATTTGACATTTGTGTGGTTGGGTGTAGCTTCCAAACTGAGCATAATGTCAAAAAACGATCAAACTGGCAGTGACTCAAGCTACTGTTTTAGGTCTCATGTATTCAAGCCTCAAATTGAGCATAATTATAATATTCATCGACTAGATTAAATAAATAGTTCACCCAAACAGTGACAATTTTCTAAAAATGTGCTCACCCTCAGGCCATTCGAGAAGTAGATGAGTTTGTTTCTTCATCAGATCTGTCGAATGGTAGCATTTGCATCAGTGTCTCAGCAATGGATGCTGTGCAGTGAGTGGGTGCCGTCAGAATGAGAGTTCAAACAGCTGATAAAAACATCACAATAATCCACAAAAGTCCGCTTGATCATTAGAAACAACTGTTTTGGCTTGTAAACGGTGCTTGATAACCAGACCACTTGTACACTGGAGGAAGTGTTATTATGGATTATTTTAGCCAGAACCAATGGTTTAAAGCTAAAAACGTCTTAATGCTGGATTTGTTTCAGCTTTTGTCTTCTCCAGATGTTAACTGATGGACTGGAGTGGTGTGGATTATTGTGATGTTTTTATCACCTGTTTGGACTCTCATTCTGACGGCACCCATTCACTGCAGAGCATCCATTGCTTGAGACACTGATGCAATGCTACATTTCTACAATTCTGTATGAAATGTTCCTTTTTTTGGGTGAACTATTCCTGTATGAATTAGGGTTTTTGCAATGCTGAAAATGTGTATCTTCAAGCGTCTCAGATGTTTCTAAGAATCTTTAAGGAATAGCATCACTTTATCAAATTATGATTTAGGACCTCAATCATTTAAGCCATGTTAATCTTTATTGGTAATTGCTATTCATGATAAATGTAATGTGTGTGTGATTTTGCAGGGTTTCCAACATTTTCATCTATTATTTTTGATTCTCTCTCATAGCTGACGAATTCAGCGGTAACCACTTTAGCACTTTCATACAATCGAGCGAGCGACGTGTCTGCTGTGAGGTTTTATTAAAGTTTATTGGCCATGTAAAAACCTCTCTGTAGAAAATAACTGGCTTCATCTGTCCTGTCACCATGAATTTAGGTGCAGTGTCTATCCGCTGCTCCTGAAGCCTCCAGCAGAGCTACAGGTAGGAACGGTCTTCTTCAATTAAATCTAATCATCCCTCTAAATCAATAATTGTGCTAAAGGCTGCCTTCAAATCTGGGAGGGATTCACATCTAATGTGCTGATCCAGCTTGTCTGGGCCAGCCTCCTTGTGTACTGAAACCAAAGCAATTTAGTCGTTGCCTACGGGCCTTCTGGCAGTCCTGGAGTCGGAGTGCAGCGAGGACTCGGAGATAAGATTTAATCGGATACATCTGTGTGCGCGCCGGAGTTAAGCGCGGCTAGAGCGGGGGCTATGTTTCAAGTGAGAAGAAGTATTATCGCTTTCCTACAATAACAATGGCGTGGAGCATGGGGAGAGCTTGGAAAAACAGCTCGCCTCAACCTAATCTGACTTCTCCTCCTGGTCCAGGCCGCGTCGTGAAATCCAGCCTGGAGACGGGAAAACCTCGCCGCTGACCAATTGAGTCTGCAGCCTGCCAAAACAGACAAGGCCGAGGAAATGAAATAGGTGGGTTAGAGAGAATCCATGCGTGCGTTCGCGTATTCTTCTTGGATGCGATTGCAACGGTGAGTCATTTCCACAACTGTTTGTTCCAGACACCAAAATTTTGGCCTAAAAATTACCGACACGCTACTTTTTATCAGACGGCACATGGGGAAATCTGCAAATGAATCATTGGCATGGTGACATCAGACCATAAATTCTTCTCGGCTCTGTCCACAAACGTCTAGTGTCTCGTAGTTTTTCATAGCTTTCATTGCAGTAACAACACAAGCCTAATTTAAGAGATGCAAAGCAGGCAGGATGAGCTCAGTTTTTTGGTTTATCTGGAAAAGAACAGAAGCTCCTCCGCAGTGCGCAACTGTGCATTTTAACCTCCCATCTAAATCTATGACAGTTCAAATTACTAATAGTTTTCAAATATTGTTTTTACTTCATGTGACAATGTATTTGATATATGGAAATGTAATACATATTGCATGAGAATTAACTTTGAGTTAATTTCCCCCAAATGAAAAAGTTTTGACAAATTTTCACTTTCAAACAAATTAAAATGTCTAAAATCAAATTAAAAAGTCTATGTTCTCAGTAAATGATGAGAGAATTAAAATTTTTCAGTGAAATATTCCTTATATACATGTACCATGTCATCATCAAATCACCACCAACAACTAGACTTTGTAAAAATACCATGATTTATAATGAAATATTAATTGATACCATTCAGTTAGAGCACTTTTCTTCTGCAATTGCAAGATCTTGCCATAACAACAAGCGCTAATATCTAATGATGTTCACCAATCTACAGTAATCACGTCACTGAGGATGGGACTGTGTTCCCTCTCGACTTATATGGATAATACGGCTGGTCCCTCATTCCCACGCACTCTTTATATGAGCTAAGTCACCAGAGGATACATCTCAGGCGGTGAATGACCATTATCTGTTTCAAATGCTTCAAGGGGCTTGTGATAAGAATTTCAGAGCAGGGCGGCAAAGGTTAAAAGGAGAGATAGTTCTTGTCATCGTTCATCTAGTGGATGGGAGAGAGGCAGCGGGAATGGCGCGATATCTTAAAATAGGCGAGTGATGGAGGCGAAGAGCAGATAGACACTTTAAGCAGCTCAAGTCACAGTTCAACAACCACTAGTGCTGTAAGACAGGACAGTTCAGCAGGATCCGCATCCAAGTTGGCCCCTTCTCCAACATATGAAGCTGGCTATTTCACCGATGATGAATCTCAGATGATGTGGAGCCAAAAAAAAGAGCTTCACCACTGTTTGTTGGCGTGTCTCCAGTGTGAAGTTGGATATTTGACCAATAATGACTCCTACTCAGTAGTCATTTCAACATTTACCAGTGCTAGTTGGGGATTTTATTGGGTTACATTTTATTTTGATGGTCGTATAATTTTGCTACTATATGCAATTACCCCTCATTAGAGTATTAGTAGTCTGTTAGGTTAGGGTTAGGGGGAGTAGAGTAAGTTGACATGTACTTGTAAACAGTACTGTGTAGTAACTGATTACATGTAACTGGATATATCTATATATATATATATATATATATATATATAACAACCTGTGATGGTTAGTCACTGTTCAGAAGTCCACGCAGAATGTTTGAGACCAGGAATACCTCTTGTTTATAGACTTCATTAAACCTTATCATAAGAGTGTGTGTGTGTCATTGCATACATAAATGGAACAAAAACTCCCTTGTTGGCCCATGATTTAATTTTTATCCAAATGAGTCCAGTGAATGTTCTTTTACAGGCGTCTCCTTGAGAAACAATTCCTGTCTGAATAGATTTTAAATGATTTAAAAGCTATAATTTGTTAGACAAACCGAGAATAAAACATTTGTCTGGATGAATCAGCCTGGTTCAAAGAAAGCGCAGCTGGATAGACAAGGTTATGCAGTTATCCCTAAACACCTAAGTGACAGGGCTCTAGGAATGCTGTAATTATCAGGCTGATTAATATCTAGTCGGCCCAAGGCCAGACTCTGAGGGAAGCTGGAGTGTAAGCGAGACTTTAATAAGTGTTTTGCTCAGACAGCTCCTCCAGGAAGACCTCACAATCCATATCATTCAGCATTTTGGAAACTAACTGCTAATATTATGACCCTAACCTCACTGCGTCTTCCCCGTCAACCCTCAGAGACCCTCGCTGAGTGCGAATGACTCGAATCACTGTCGTATCTCCGCTCACGAGGAAAAACTGTCCTTATCTAAGCGCCACTCTGTCAATACCTCATTGTTCAGATACTCGCAGACAGGAGCATTAAAAACAGCTTTAATTGCTCGTTGAAGTTCACGCCGCAGACCCCATGCTAGGATTTATTCATGCATATCATCTTTATTGAGGATAATCAAAACCACGGACGGCATTGAACCGAGTCCAACGGGTTCGGCGGGACTTATTTATTTTGAAACGCGAGCTCTCAGAGAAAGATAAAAATGGTTCATGGGAATCAGCTGATTAGCTAATAGGTATTATTAGCGATTACTCTTGTCCTACTTGGGAGGAGATTAGCACGAGCCGGGAGAGAGACAGACACACTGCATTCCAGCGCAGTGAGAGAAGAGGCAAGGTGTTCATAGACATGAACCCACAGTCAAGCACTCATTTTCAGACAATTCATCAAGCCCACATCTCATATTTCAAAAGCCTCTCGTCCTCCCACACCTGCACGTTTTACATATTTCTGTGGTGTGTCTAACATACAGTTGTTTGTATCGCAATGTAAATCTGTGTTATTTATATTTTTTAAAGGATGATGAATAAATCACATAATTCCTGATGCTTTGAGCCGGTCCATTCAAGCAACATGTTTTAAACGTTTTATGAGAGAAATGATCTGGGTCCTATGTCATAAAACAAGTTTACAAAATAAGCCATGTTTATTTCAGTTAGTCTAACTTATTTTGAACCAAATCAACTGACAATAATCAGACTAGCTGAAATAAACCTGGCTTATTTGGTAAAATTGTTTTATGAAACAGCCCCCTGATCAGAGAATACAAACTGGTAATAACCTCTTTCTATATTTTTCAACTTACTAGTTGATCTTTCCACTGTCAGTACCGGTACCTTCTCCGACTCCGTTCTGCCTCTCACCTGTGCGCTGTCGTTGTCATTTGCACGTGGTGGTTGTTTTGGTCCTGTCAGTTTCAGACACGCTTGGTGGAGCAATCAGCGCGCACTCGCGGGGCGGCGCGCTCTATTAGCCCGCACCTGGTACTCATTCCCACTTCCTATATATTCCTGTCTTTGTCTTTCTTTCGTCGTGGGTATGTCTTATGTCCTTATGTGCCGTATGGGCGCGCTTTTGAGTTTTCATTCTCCTCTACACTCTTTGCACTGTTTCCAGGATCCTCAGGCGTGGAATTAGTATCGCGACTGTGGACAGTAAGGCCGGATTGGGAGTACGATTCTGGACGTTCTCCGGTATTCCTCTCAGCCCCCTGTCTCGGTGAATGTGTGCGCAGGGAGCGCCACACCACTGCATTCCCCTAACTGTGGTGTTTCAAGCCTTTGCTGGCTTGGTGTTCAGAATAAAGCCTATTTTTAGTTTGAACTGCATTTGAGTCCTCCGTCCCTTTTCTGACAGAACATACCCACCAGTCATGGACTCAACTGAAGATACGGAGGTCCGCCGAGTACTCGTTCAGCAAGGCATCCTCCTGGGACGTCAACAGGAGGAGATAACTGCATCTCATCAGGCCATGACTAACATGTCACAACAGATCGCCGCGATCTCCCAGCGCCTCGATCAGGTTCAGGTCAGCCCGCAGGCGGGTCGCACGGCTGCTGCGTCGGCGGAGGAAGAGGCACCCGCGTCACGCCGGTCCGAGCCCCGCCTTAATCCTCCGGCTCCGTACGCGGGTGAGCCCACTTCATGCCGTTCCTTCTTATCACAATGCTCCCTGACCTTTTCACTACAGCCTTCCTGCTTCCCCACTGAGAGTTCCAGGGTCGCCTTCATGATAATGCATCTGGCTGGGAGGGCTAGAGAATGGGGAACGGCTATGTGGGACAATGGGAGCGAATGCTGCAGTTCCTACACTCGTTTTTCCCAGGAGCTACGGAAGGTCTTTGACCGGTCGGCTCTGGGTAACGAAGTGGCACGAGCACTCTCTCTGCTGCGTCAAGGAACCAGGCCAGTACCGGATTATGCCATCGAGTTCCGCACACTCGCCTCATCTAGTGGCTGGAACGACAAGGCATTGTGGGACCATTTCCTCCACGGACTGGCGGAGGGAATTAAGGATGAGATTTACTCCCTGGAGCTCCCCACCACACTCGATGGGCTGGTTGAACTTGCCACTCGGGTCGATTTCCGCCAGGCACTTAGAGCTCAACACCACCGCATGGAGACCAGGCACGAGAGCTCGGTTCGTTCACCTGGCGCTAGGAGCACCATGCCGCCACTACTCGGGCTCTCTGGGGAGGAACCGATGCAGATCGGCCGCGCTCACCTCACAGCCCGGGAACGCAGCCATCGGATTGCCAACGGGTTGTGTCTCTACTGTTGGGGGGCAGGGCATGTCGTCACAGTCTGCCCTCACAGGAAGCAGTCCCCCTCTGGAGAGTGGTAGCGCAGGGTAAGCGTGACCACGGCTCTGCTGCCCTCTGGTGGCTTCACTACTTTCCAGGCCATTCTTCAGTCGGGGGGGGTGAACCATCTGGTTGTAGCTCTTATTGACTCTGGAGCGGAGGGGGACTTTATGGATGTCGATTTGGCCAGGAGCTGGAGGGTTCCAGTTTTTCCCCTAGCCGAAGCTATCTCGGCCAGTACTCTGTGTGGAACTCCGCTCACCAGGATCACATCTGTCACTGGAGTCGTTCGCTTGACCACGTCTGGCAATCACACTGAGGAGATTCGGTTTTTCCTTGTTCACTCTCCCTCCGCTCCAATAGTTCTGGGGCACACCTGGCTTACTAAACACAACCCTCTTATTGATTGGGCTCACCATAGTGTAGTAGAGTGGAGCCCATTTTGTCTGTCTCAATGTTTGGTGTCTGCTTCACCCCTTGTAATGTCTGACTGTGTGTTACAGGAGGAGCCGGTTAACCTGGCAGGTGTTCCGGAGGCCTACCATGACTTGAGGGCAGTATTCAGTAGGTCCCGAGCTTCATCTCTTCCTCTGCATCGCCCGTACGACTTTGCGATAGACTTATTACCTGGCACTTCTCCGCCTAAGGGGCGTCTTTATTCGCTCTCCGGTCCTGAGAGGGAGGCCATGGAGAAATATATTAATGATTCCCTATTAGCCGGTATCATACGTCCTTCTTCCTCTCCAGCTGGGGCAGGGTTTTTCTTCGTGGAGAAGAAGGATGGATCACTCCGGCCCTGTATTGATTATCGGGGGCTGAATGACATCACGGTCAAGAATAGTCATCCCTTGCCGCTGATGTCTTCGGCCTTCAAACTCTTACAGGGGGCAACCATCTTTACGAAGTTAGACCTACGCAGCGCTTATCACCTAGTTCAGATTAGGAAGGGGGACGAATGGAAGACCGCCTTTAACACCCCTACAGGTCACTTTGAATATCTGGTAATGCCTTTTGGAATTTCTAACTCCCCCGCGGTCTTCCAGGCGCTCATAAATGACGTGCTCAGAGACATGGTCAACCGGTTTGTGTTTGTATACCTCGACGACATCCTGATCTTCTCCCAGAACGAGCGTGATCATGTCCAGAACGTCATGCGAGTGTTACAGCGGCTTCTAGAGAATCGTTTATTCGCCAAGATGGAGAAGTGCGAGCTCCACGCACGGTCAGTTCCGTTCCTGGGGTTTATTTTGTCGCCCGAGGGCATTCGAATGGACCCTGTCAAGGTAGAAGCAGTTGCTAATTGGCCCACCCCGGAGAATCGTAAAGCGGTTCAGTGATTTCTGGGGTTTGCCAATTTCTACAGGCGGTTCATTCGAGGGTTTAGCCAGATCGCCCTACCCCTGACTAATCTCACGTCCACGCTAAGGCGTTTCAATTGGTCTGAACCGGTGCAGGAGGCCTTTGAGAAATTAAAGGGCCGCTTTGTGTCAGCCCCTATCCTTATGAATCTGGACCCGTCTCGCCAATTCGTAGTGGAGGTGGATGCGTCAGAGGTGGGAGTGGGGGCTATTTTGTCCCAGTGATCACCCGCTGATGACAAAATACACCCATGCGCCTTTTTCTCTCATTGTCTTACCCCCTCGGAATGGAACTACGATATTGGGAATAAGGAGTTACTGGCTGTTAAGTTGGCTTTGGAGGAGTGGCGTCACTGGCTGGAGGGTGCGGGGGTTCCTTTTCTGGTTTGGACTGACCACAAAAATCTTGAGTACATCCGTTCTGCCAAAAGAATACACTTTTGTCAGGCCCGCTGGGCTCTATTCTTCGGGCGTTTTAACTTTAGCATCTCCTATCGTCCAGGGAGTAGGAACGGTAAACCCGACGCGCTCTCGCGGCTGTTTGAAGCTGACTCTGAGTCCACCTCTCCGGCGCCCATCGTGCCATCCAGCCGAGTTGTAGCGGCGGTCACCTGGGAGGTAGAATCCAGAGTCCGCGAGGCGCTAGACGGCGTCACCATCCCCGCCGGATGCCCAGAGGGTCTGTTGTTTGTGCTCAGGTCGGTTCGAACCAGCATCCTTCAGTGGGGCCATTCTTCTGGACTAGCTTGCCACCCGGGAGCGGCTCGCACCATTTCACTAATTAAGCAACGGTTTTGGTGGCCGTCTGTAGCACGGGATGCTCGCGAGTTCGTATTGGCCTGTCCAGTGTGCGCGGTGAGTAAGGGCTCTAATCGTCCCCCAGTAGGGCTTCTCTGACCGCTGCCTATCCCTTCGAGGCCCTGGTCCCACATTGCCATGGACTTTGTCACAGGCCTACCCCCGTCTGATGGCAACACCGTGGTCCTCACAGTGGTAGACAGCGGCCATTGTCTTAGAACACGTCTACCGCATTCATGGCATCCCAGTGGACGTGGTCTCTGACAGGGGTCCCCAATTTGTATCCAGGTTTTGGACAGAATTCTGTCGGCAACTGGGGGCGACAGTGAGCTTATCCTCTGGTTACCATCCGCAGACTAATGGTCAGTCCGAGCGGGCCAATCAAGACTTAGAGAGAGTCCTGCGTTGCGTGGCGTCGTCAGAGCCATTGACTTGGAGTTCCAAATTAGTCATGGTCGACTACGCACATAACTCCCTTCCGGTCTCGTCTACGGGTTTATCACCCTTCCAGTGCTGTTTAGGCTACCAGCCCCCACTATTTCCCTCTCAAGAATCCGACGCCATTGTTCCATCCGTGCACGCGTTTATTCGGAGATGCCTCCGTCCCTTATCCGGACTGGCGAAAGGAACAAGGCGTCGGCGGACCGTCACCGTTCTAAGCCCCCACTTTACGTTTGCGGTCAGAAGGTCTGGTTGTCTACCCTGAACATTCCTCTTAAACTGCCCACACGTAAACTGGGACCTAAATTCATTGGACCGTACATCGTGACTAAGGTGCTTAACCCGGTGACCGTTCGACTCAAGTTACCCCCATGCTTAAGAGAGTTCACCCCGTGTTTCATGTATCAAAAATCAAGCCCGTCATTCGCTC
>JADLZN010000317.1:0-96801 GCA_018155175.1 Sinocyclocheilus anophthalmus | reverse complement strand
TTCTAGTCCCACTGAATGGAGAATTAAAAATGCCTATACATGTATAGCCTATATGAGAAATCTGAATTCATTTATTAGTATTAGTATGCTATTATTTGGCAATTATTATTCTTAGTATTTCTCCAGCACGTTCAATCCAGTGGTCTTAGGACCTCCAGATGTGACTGCATGCCAAAGAAGGTGAGCTTTGGCAAAGTATACCCAAACTTTGCATTCAAAGGAACTCATCAAAGCTCACTAAACGACAAAGCAAAGCGCATCAAATGCGTAATCCTCCACAATCCGGATCGAGTTTCCTCAAAACAAACGCCAGCAGCAAGATCGGTCCGCGCTCCGTGGGAGGTGATCGCAGTCGCAGCCCCGGGGGTCTCTTACCTCTGCGCGGCCGTGTTCGCATCCAGCACCCCGGCGCCTTGCATCCATGTTCGGACTGCGTTCATGCCGATGGGCTCCTCTTTCAAAATACTCCCACTCCTTTGGATGCTCTCCTGAATCCCAAACATGAAACCGGGATGTCTCGCACTCTCTTCCCGTTGGTAGTGTTCTCAGGTGCCCACCTCCCGTGCGTAAAAGAGAGAGAGAGAGAGCGCGCGCGCTTGAGAGAAAGAGAGATGGGAAGGAGTTTGGAAACCAGGACAGATCCCGGTGTCACCAAGACTCAAAGTGGAAACAAAAAGCAAGTCGTCTTTTCTTGTGCTGCTGATAATGTTTCCTGGGAGCAGCTGGTGCGATCAAGCAGATCTCATATCAAATGTCACCATGACCTAACAACTTTTCTCCTCTTGTCTTCTTTTCCCCCGATTTTTCTTTGTCAGGCCAAAAAGAAACTCAAAAGTGGCTAAACCAAGAGGAGGCTGTATCCTTAGCTCTCTCTTGATCAAATTGAAGTGATTTGTGTCTCTTCCCAAAGGAATCGATCCTTCCTTTGGCTATGAGAGGGGAACTAAACACGAGCGCAGCAGCCCCAGAGGCTTGAAGGAGGGATCGGGAGAGGCGGTCCGAACGCAAACCAGTGTCAGATCCGCCCAACCAGAGCTGCCACCCTCTCTCTCTCCTCCACCCACTCCATCAGTTTGTCAGATGGCATTACTCCAGCATTCAGAAGAAGCTGATTGGAGTTAGACGCTACAAACCTCCCGCAAAATGGGGCTGTGTTGATCCATCTAGTTATCTTCTTGACGCGGACAATAAAAACATGTGCGTCTTGTTCACACCTAAAAGCTTAATGTGAACTTGAGAAAGCCGTTAATAGGGATAGATTGCATGCCGATGTTGTGCAACATCGCAGTTGCATCCACATTGATATTCGCACGCGCACTCAATTTCTACTAAAGATTGAAAAATGTCAAGACGCCGTTTGGGGTTCTTCAGATTCTTTGCAAAACCTCTAGGCAGGAGGCACTTGAAATCCACAAGATCTTGCACCTGAGACCTAAAAGTAACCATTAGAGAACGTTATATAAACGCTAGCTATAGGTTGTCACACAAATAAAAAAAAAATGTATTGAAATGCACGGTCATCGGAGAGGCTAAAGAGATTCCCAAAACGGGAACCACGCGCTGGGAATTAAGAAGACTTTGAGGCACTTTAAATGTACAGTGAAGTTCATTCTAGTGTATCTGAAGCGCCTTCAGAAGCTTGTCCAGAGGGTCCCGTCTGTGTGACGGTCTGAGGAACCCAAACGCTGCCTCAAGTGTCTTTTAAGCTGTAAAATATGATAAACCTTTCATGGAATTATAAAGCTATGTTTCAGATTTGACGGACGAATTTGAAGATAGATAGTCTTTATATTGACAGCCTATGTTGACTCAAATCCAGCTCCTGAGTTTCAAATTCAGATACAATTCAAATAAAGTAGAGCTGACTTGTGGATTCGATTTTTTTAATTTTATTATTATGGTCATAAACTTTCGGGGTTTTTTAATTCAAAAATGAGTTAAGAGAAAACAGGCGGATTTCTATATCATGTGCTGTTATAAAGAAATATAGATTCTGTAGATTCAGAATACATAGGCTATCTTTGGGGGGGGGGGGGAAGATTATTTTTATGTGGAAGATATAGCCTAGGTACACGCAGTCGCGCATGGTCGATAACACAATATCAATCAAAATGATACATAGATAGGAATTATACCAATATTATTCAATATTTTGCACATACTCCTGTTCGCAAAAACATGTATCTTATTCGATTTCTATACATTTTGGACTGTTTCCTCTTTTGGCAATGAGGTAGCCTCGGCTACATAGATACAAAAAATACAGAATGTGAAAAAAAAACAACGAAATTCCAAATTTTTTAAATGCATGACAGCACTGTAGCATTTGATTGTTTGAAAGAAGGATGTGGATACCTCGAGAACACGAATATTTGCTGCTATAGATCACAGTAGCTATATGTTATTTGGTGAATAAACTGCAGGGCAATTATGCGGAATGCGTTCTGAGACAAACGCGCTCCTCTCCGGCTTAAACAAACACACACACGGCGCAAAGCATCTCTCACTCGAACCATTTCATTTTTCCAAGCTGTGACTGACAGATATGCAGCCGTGTGCACTGGCCCCTGGGGCCACTGTATTTATAGTTTGTCCCCTCGTTCTCCCACGCTGCACACTCATGCAACTTACATTGGCTACAATGTTTAAAAACACTTCTGGAAAATAGATGTATTTATTCTTGATGCTAGTATATACTGACATAAATGGTTATAAAATATAAACAAAGCAACTTATGGCAAGATGAAAAGAAAAAATACCATCTTAAAATCCTACCTCTAATTGAATCGCGATTTTTTTTTAGCATCTCAACCGATTTGAATCGTCACGTATTTTAATAGATTTTCAACCGGCTCGCGGTTAATCGTTACATGCCTAGTGGCTTTATCATTTTTAAGATGCTGTTGTGTTGAGAAGTTCTGCATTCTGTATTGAAGTTAATGTGTTTCCCTATTAGTTATTAATTTCCCAATTCTTTTATTAAACTTAATAATATTAGTGGTGTTTCTTGGTCAAGCATCACTGTTTCTACTGCTCATATTTAAGGTCAAGGATTTGGTCTTTAATGATAAACCCTCTAACACTGAATGCTGAACTTTAGTGTCTAACTCATCTCACATATTTGCCATGCCATGTCACAGAGTAATTTGTGGGCTCTTTTGACTTGAAACACCCTAGCTTGATGTTAAATCATTGAATTATGAATAATGTGTCGCAATATGTATTATATGTTGAATTACTATGCGGTATTCAGCCATAAATATATGTATGTAAAATATATATGCTAAATAAGTCAGCTCAGCTTTTTGTTTAAGCTCTATGTAAATTATTTCCCCAAAAACAACTGCAAAGATGGTTTTTATTGAAAATATCTCTCAATACATTACTGTATAATTTAAACATAATTGAACTAAAATTATATTACAATAATGAATCATTTTAATTATTGTTTATTTTAATTAATACAATTTTAATTGCACTACATTTATTGTTTTTCAAATAACTTTCTGTAAAAGTGTCCACATTGCAAGTAATTTTACCTTTTGAAAATATCTCTCAATACATACATTTTTAATTGTATAACTGAAAAATGATTTAATTCAAATAATATATGACATGAAATATTTTTTTATTTTGTATTTTTTTACTAAAATTTAAATTTCAATAAAATTTAATTCCTTTAATATTTTTTTTTCAATTACATTTTTGTAAAAGCATCCTTCACATTGCAAGTAATTTTGTCTCTACTTTCCTTGAAGTAAATGTAATTTCTTTCATGATCTAAAGTGTTCTAAGTGTTTGCAAACACATTTCTGTGACTTGTTCTCGATTTAATAAACTTTTAGAGAGCAACTAAACAGTAATGTAATAATAGGAACTTGTTCCTTTATCACGTAAAGTAAAAACAAATGTTTGCATGTTACTTAATCCAGGACAGTCAGGCAACAAAGAACATTCATGCATCTGATGCATTAGGACCGGGACGCTTGACTTTCCTCAGAGGAATGTCATCATGAGTTATGATTCACTGTCCATTTACAGACATGCTGCTCTTTTCTCTTGTCATGTTTCCCTCAAAAAGATTCATGCATGTCATAAAGTGATTCTATAAAATACAAATGGTGCTTTACAAAACAAAACAGCACTATAAGATCTATTTGCATTATAAGAACACGGTTCATGACATTAAAGCACAGGTGCAGAAGGTCTGAAGACAGAACAGCAAGAGTTACCGTACCATTCTGACCAGAAGACAGCGCTTCTCCAGTTAAAGCTCCATGTCACTTTCTCTGAAGTCCCTTCTGAAGCAAGTAAGTGATTTATGTAGTGAAGCTGATCTGTGTGAAATAAATCCATCCATTCTGTCCGAGTCCAAACCAAACACTGATGGACTCCTGTGTGTGTGTGTGTGTGTGTCTGTCTGTGAAAGTGGGCTGTCCACAGTACAGAGAAAGAGAGAGAGACTCCCTGTTATTAGAAATGTCCTTGTACTTATAAAAGTAACGTGATGCTGTTATGAATCGGTGAATGTACCAGATTTTAATAACAGGAATCACATTTCTCTTCAAAGAAAATGTCTAAAAAACATGGTAGCATCATCTTGTCCCCTTTCTTCTCTCATCTGAGCTTTATTTAAAGTCAAATTGAAATGGCATTTGCGATGCATTTATTTTTCATAATTTGTATTTCACTGAAAAATTAATATTTAGTGCATATAAAAATATTTTTTTCAACCTTGCAAGTAGCGAAAACCTGTTTCACATTACATTTTGATGAAAGATTATGAAGTAATGAACTTTTTCACAAATGAACTGCAATAAGATCAAGAATTCTTAAGGTTTATTTAGATTTTATGTTGAAAATGTTATTGTTAATTCAAAAATAAGTGATTCATATTCATATTTACCATGAATATGAAGTGTGTCTCCATAGGTTGTATCAGCTGTTATTTTCAGTACTTTCAGCTACTTTTTGAATCCACTTTCAAATTTGAAACATAAAAATTCAAACATAAAGGGATTTTAAGTGTAAGTTCTGCAGAGAACTTTTGATTCTTTAGTTATTTAGGAAAAAAAACTGTATTATTGGTGTTAAAAGAACCTAGAAACCAATATGCTGATCTGATATGAAATATCAATATCTGTGATAAAACCTCAAGAAGTTTTAATTGAGCACCAAAATCAGCATATTAGATAGATTTCTGAAAGATCATGTGACAATGAAGACTGGTGTAATGATGCTGAAATTCAGCTTTGATCACTGGAATAAATTACATTTTGCAATGTATTACAATAGAACATAGTTATTTTGAATTGTAATATTTCACAATATTATGTTTTACTGTATTTTTGATCAAATAAATATGTATGCATATGTCCAAAACTGTGTAAGTCTGTGACTCAACATGAGACTTAGAACCTCATAAACTCTCTGGGAAGCAGACAAACGGTTAACAAGTGCAAACCGACAAATGTCCTTCACGACCCCTCACAACAGCTGACCGCAGTCACAGACGTGAACATAGACGAAAGCCCATGAGATGACCGGAGAGACACATTCCCCGGAGAGAACCGCAACCACAGCGTTGCGTAACTCACAATTACTCGTGCAATGAAAACAAAAAAACAGTTTGCTTACTTGGAAAATGCTGATATGGCAAAAATCTATCAATCAATAAAAAAAAGACACAATTTGGCATTTAACAAACAAAAGTCTGCTTTATAAACCATGCACAAATGCAAATGTCAGTTGGATAGAGAGAGAGGGAAGCATAGAGGCGTTCAGCTCATCATTTCTCTACGTGCTGAGTGAGAAATTGCTGTTCCCTAGAGATCCATTAGATAAATAGCAGTTAAAGATAGCAGTCATTAAACCGACCCGACCCGACCCTCTATGAGAGATGTGTGTGTATGTGTGTGTTTAACTGATACAGGGAGTTTGAACACAGATCACAGGCAGGAAACTATAGGGTCTGGACATCAGACAGTGCGTTTAAAGCAATAGTTCCCCCAAAAATGGAAATTTTCTGAAAGTTTAACTACCGCCGCAGGCCAATGTATATGATTGGTTTCTCTTCTTCACGGGAAGAGATTAGGGAATGTATCATTCCATCACTCGCTCACCATTGGATCATCTGCAGTGAATGGGTGCCGACAGAATGAGAGTCCAAACAGCTGATAAAAACCACAATAATCCACAAGTAATCCACACCACTCCAGTCCATCAGTTAACATCTTGTGAAGCCAAAAGCTGCGTGTTTGTAAGAATCAAATCCACCACTAAGATGTTTTTAACTTTAAACCATCACTTCTGCCTAAAATATGAGTCCATAATCCATAAATCGCTTCCTCCAGTGGAAGTCCATCACGCTCTCACGTCCAATCCCCAAAATAGTTGTTCAGAGCTGTTTTGGCTTGTTAACGGTGCTTCATTTGTGCACATTTCTCTCCTGATTCAGACCAGACAACATTTTCAGTGGATAAAGCAATATTATAGATAGAGGACTCATATTTTAGACGGAAACAATGGTTTGAAGTTGTTTCTTACAAACACACGCTTTAGACTCATAAGATGGACTGGAGTCGTGTGGATTACGGTGATGTTTTATCAGCTGTTTGGACTCTCGTTCTAACGGCACCCATTCACTGCCGGCATCCATTGCTGAGCAAGTGATGTGATGCTACATTTCTTCAAATCTGTGAAGAAACAAAACTCAAGGATATCTACATCTTTGAAGCACTGAGGGTGGTAATGTTTAGCAATTTGTTTTTGTTGTTTAATTTTGACAAAAGTGGTACTTATAAGCAAGCACATTTTTCAAACCGCTGTTATAATAAGCTAACGTCAATCTTTTAAAAAAAAGCTAACTTTTAGAAAACTGTGGTATTGTCACGCCATTTTAAATGTTTTTTTAAAACAAGTTTTTTTACTAATCTATAATTTTATGCAACATGCGTGAATTTTATGAATCATTACACATTATTTTGATTTTTTTCATATCAGTAACGTGTATGTGCATTTAACTGTTGGGCAATAGTTACCTTTTCCTCTGTGCTTTTTTTTACTATTGGCAATAAGCCATATTTTAAAGGCTTTTATGACTATGGTAAAAAAGCATCGTTACGCATGTTTTAGATGCTTTCGGGTGTTTTTGTCGACAGCAGCAGAAACTGCAGCCCCGTTCAGCTCTACAGCAGCGCCGCAGCACATTTAGACTGATCACTGTCCCCACGTCGCCTCCAACACATCTAAAACGTCACGACCTTACAGATAAAACATGATCTGATGCGCCTCCTCTCGTGCTGCGTAACAGCAACTTGCCGGGGTCCTCAGGGGATACAGGAAATGCCACAGCGCCTCTCAGGAAGCCCATCCGCGGGTCAGAGCGAGCTGTGCGGCCCGGGGCGGGTTTGTCAGCACTGCCATGACTGTCCTTGGCCCCTGTGACAAATTCATATTATGTCAGAATGTAAACTGAAGTGAATTGAACAACAGTGCTAAAGTTAGTCCGCTGTAACCGGGAGTCAACTCATCCGTTCCAGGGAAGAGCGAGAAACTCAGTCCTTACTATGATGAAGTTCAGTTTTCAAGATTTTAGATTTTTTTTTAATTTATTGGAAAACCTTTTTTTGTACTATAACATTCACAGTGCAAACTAATGTAAAAGATTGGGCTATTCACACGGCAAAAAAAAAAGTATATTAGTGGTTTCAAACGATTAATCATGATTAATCGCATCCAAAATAATAGTTTTTGTTTACATAATATATGTGTGTGTATGTTTATTATGTATATATAAAGACACACACATACAGCATATATTTTGAAAATATTTACATGTATTTAGATGTATATATAAGGCCCCTTTGTGAAGCTGGGTCATTCAGCTGTTTGTCATCTGATGCAGCAGGTGCAGAGTAACGCTCACAGATAAACAGTGTGATCGGCCTCGACGCGAGCTAATCACAGATCCCACTGTAATTCCTGACTGTTGATGAGTGCACGGATCTGAAATCATAATCCTCAGGGATGTTAATGTTACAGGCAGTAATGCGACACACGGCGGGAATGTTACAGTTACGCATCTGCCTCCTTGCATTCGTTTGAGAGACGTGTGCTATTTTCACTCGCGGTGAGCAGAGGTACTCGTCTATCAGAGATTACTTGAGCTGGTTAGCATGGCCGATTTTCACGTAATGAGCATGTGTTTGTGTGGCACTCTGGGCTTCGGTTGTTCTCTTCTGAGGTTTAGTTTAGAATTTTTCTGAGCTCAAAACTCAACTCAAAATAAATTACATTTTACAATATAAAATGGCATAGAAAACAGTTACTTGCAATGCTTAGCAAAACTCAAAACACTCAAAAAAATTGCCTCTTTTTCAAATCATTAGTGTGAATTTGAATTGAATTCGCCTCAACCCACAGGAAGTTGAACTGGAACTGAATTTGGAATGACAGGAAGAGGAATTTACTCAATTAAACATTTGTCAAACCAACATTCAAAGTTAGTCTTTTCTTGTTAAAAGTAACAGTTATGAATTTCTTTGAATTCTAATTAATTTCAAATTCAAATTTCAGATTCGCATTCTCAAGGAAAATTCTGAGCTGATCTGGAATTTAAGAGGCTGTCAGATTATTTTCTAGCCCAAATCTTATCAGTTTCTTTGAGTGAAATCAGTTGTTCTGTCATTCATAATTTGCCTCCACACTCAAAGTCTTTGATCATGAGACTTGAGACGTTATCTTGTTCATGTTCACCTCTGATTTGAGTCTTTTGGACACATCTTTTGGACACATATTCATGTCATGCGTCAATCCCATGATCCTCTCTGTTGGTCCCTGTGACCGCAGACAGTGCTGAGTGTCTGCAGACAGACGGCTCTACAGCTGCAAACATAACAACAAACAGCTGAGCCGTCGCCATACTACTGCTCTCTGACGGAAAAATCACATTGTTTTCTCTATAGGGAAACTGATATATACTGTAACAACAATTCTGATTGGAGGATCTCTGTTTAATAGATCTGGCAAACAATCATGATGAAAGAGCTGTTCACTCCCATAAAGCATTGTGAGTCAAATTAGTCTCCCAATGCATTCACAATAAATAAAAACATAAAAATGTGAATATATTAAATGACTTTATACAGTATATTTATGAAATTGTATTAATCTAATTCATGGCTATATTTACATATAGAAATACATATAAAAATAAGAAATTGTAATTTATTGATAATTTATATGTGTGTGTATAAACATTTAAATTAAAATACATGAATACTTTAAAAAAATATAGTGTTTTTGTCATGAATTCGGTCCATGGACTTCCGTTTATTCACCACCAGAGGTCGCCCTTTCCATTTTCATTGACTCTCGAACTACACACTGTTGCACATCACCCCGTACTACATTTCCCATCATTCTTTGCACGATTTGCACTCTGCACTGATTGCACTCATTGCACACTGCTTTTTCTAATCACCTCACTCACTATATAACATCTACTCTACCACATTTCTTTGCTGAGTATTGTTTAGCCTGTACCCTTTCCGAGTCTCCGTGTTTTCCTTGTTTTACCTTGCCTGTTTCTGCTGTATCTGATCTTTGCCTGTTTTCCTGTATTTTTCCCTCTCATCTCGCCCCTGTGATTCTATCTGCCGATCATCGAAACTACGCTAACCCTAGGACTATTCTTGTGTCTTGCCAGCCATATACCTGTTTGACCCTGCCTGTCTTATGACCACGTCTCTGTCTAATAAAAGCTTGCATAATGGATCCACATGTCTCACGTCTTGTCAGCCCCGTTACAGAATACTCAGCCCTACATGGACCCAGCAGCTTTTCTGAGGAACATTGGCCAGGTATGGACACTGCAAGAATTTTATTAGCCCTTAAACAAGGCACACGATCTTTGGATAACTATATTCGAGAGTTTTTAGCCATCGCTCATTATTCTGATTTACCAGACTGTTTATTGATAAGAGTTTTTAGAGTTTTTCTGCGATGGCATAAATTAACCTCTGAGGGCTAAGCTTAGACGCTAGGGTCCACGTTCATCACTCGCTCAGCTCATGGATTATGCTTTGTTGACTGTCAGATCTTTATTTACTGTGGGTGTCGCGGAGGAAAAACGCGACACAATGTCTGTGACTGAAATGATGGCTGTACCAGAGCACGCTCACAAAAAGCGCAGCAGCTGAGCCTGCATCGCAAAATGGCGGCCACTCTAAGCACGCTCACAAGATGGGCGCAGTGGGCACACATCGCAAGATGGCTGAACACAACAGCAATCTAGTCAAGTCCGTTGTCCATCAGGATAGTCAAGTCACGCTGATAGTCCTGATTCTAGTCAAGTCACAGTTGATTCGTCATGATCAATTTAACAATTCATTATCATGAGCCGTCCTAGTCACAGCTTGTCTCCTTGAGTTCAGTCCAATCCACAGCTAATCTTCCAGAGTTCAAGCTGTCCCAGTTATCTTCCTTAATCAATCGGTCACAGTTTGTTATCCGGATCTGGTCAGGTCCCGCTGATCTTTAGGAGTCTAGTCAGTCACAGCTTGATAGTCATGTGTCGAGTCACGTCCATTGATCATCATGAGTCAAGTCAGTCACAGTTGATCTCATGAGTCATCCCAGCTTAAGCATTCAGAGTCAGGTCACGTCCTGTCTGTCACACCCAGATTCTCAGGGTTAGCCCTTCGGTATCCCAGTCTGGTATCAAGTGTGAGGGATACACCGCTGGTGTCTGCACACGCAGCTGGTATCCCCAAAACCACTCACTCTAACCCTTCTGTTCTGACTCATTTCCTTTCTGCAGCACTTACCATCGGTTGCGTTATGTGTATCTGGGCCGCGCACAGATCCACTGCCGATTTGCTAGAGCAGCAGCACACCAAGCCTGCACCGCTAACAACATCATCCCTAGTGTGGCGGCATTAACGCTGCCCGGGGGAACCTCAACAACCTAGGTTAGGGTGGTCCCACTCTGCTGCCTTCCGCTGCGTGCTCACCAGAGTCCATTTGTCCACTTGTAGTTCTTGACTTCGAGGGTGGCCGGGCGACACACAAACACCGTAGGCCCTGTCAGCGTTCACCGATCAGCGCGATATGGCACCAGCTTAACCTTGCAATTGCCTCAGTTCCTTGCAGGGGGGTCGTGGTGGTTGCGGCCCCACAACGCACTTATCTTTTGCCCCCCTTCTGCCTTTAACTGTTCCCGGTCGCAGGGCCGCCGTATAGAAATCTCTGTCCTGGCTCCTGTTCTCGGCCAAGGGGCCGCCTATGAACTCGTCTGGTCTGTTCTGTAGCAAGCGAGGACCTGTCCTATTAACTCTAACTGCCTCATCCTGTTACCGGCCAAGGAGGCCGCATGAACTCTGTCTGTCGTTGTTCCCGCCAAGGAGGTCGTCTGGGGGACTCTTTTTCTGTCCTGTCCATCGGCGCTAGTACCCGAGGTCCTTCTTACCGACAGCAACAATCCATACAGCTTCTGTCAGACTGATCCATCTGCTAGGGTAGGGCGCGAAGCCGCCGCGGGGAATCCGCCACTGTCCAGGAATCAGAGGCCAGTCGTGTGGGGCAATCGGGGGGGGGGTCTGGCCACTGTCTCGTTTATGAGGCCCGTGGTCTGGTGGGAAATAGCCTGTGTCCAGCCATCTCCGAAGAAACGCAGGGGTATTCTCACTTCAGGTCAGCGGGTAAACTTAATGTGGGGTGCAATGAATCCCGACCCACCATGAGGCTGGCCACCTGAACGCTCATGGGCTCTTGTCTATCAACCCCCACTGTTAACTGTCTGTGTTGTCTGGTCCTCTAGCTCGCATCGTTGTATACAGTCTCGCGCGACATGGAGGTCGCACCCTGTCATGCCGATGCTGTGGACTCTCACCGGGGTGGTTGTTCTGCCGATGTATTTCGCCTTTTGTAGACTCTGTCTGCGCGCCGTTGTCTTTCCTCGGAGCCGGAGCCACAATCGGAATGGAGTTCGCCGGCCCCAGATACCACTCAATAAAGCACCCTAATGGGGTAAGTGCTCGGCAGACAGGGAAATGAGTTTCATGGAAGAAAGGGTTAGAGTGAGAGAGTGGGTGGTCGGGATACCAGCGGTGCGGCAGTACACCATCGGTGCATCCCTCCACTGGATACATCAGACGGGATACCCAATGGGTTGCCCTGAAATCTTGGTCGTGACAGGCAGTAAGTGACTTCTCTGGAGCTCAGCCCTCTTTGACTTTGACCATGAGTATCCACCAGTGACTTACTTGCTCCTGATGATCACCTGTGACTGACTCGACCATGACTATCAGCTGTGCTTTACTAGACTCATACATAGTCAGCTGTGCCTTGCCGACTCAGGCTAAAAAGCTATGACCCTCGATTGGACTCATCTACCCATGAAGATCAACTGTGACCATGACTTGACTCTTGGAAGATTAGCTGTGGCTGACACTGAACCTCCGGAAACAGCTGTGACTAGACGTGACTCATGATAATGAATTGTAACCTTGCTCATGACGCATCACTGTGACGTCACTGCAATCTGCCATCAGCCTGTGAACGTAGTGGACCGAAAGGGGAAGGAGAGGGTAAGAGGAAAGGGGACGGCGGGGAAAAAAAGGAGGAGGGAAGAAAAGAAAAAGGGTGGGGAGGGAAAAAGGAGAGGGGGGGGGAAAAAGAGAAAGAATAAGAAAGGGGGGGGGGGAGGAGTAACAAACCAGGGAATCGGGAGAAAAAAGGGGGGGGGAAGGGAGGAAAGAAGGGGAGAAACAAAGGGAGGGAAGGGGGGAAAAAAGAGGCAAATTAAAGAAGGGAAGAAAGGAAAAGAGGAGGAGAAAAGGAAAGGGGGGGACGAGGGAAAGAGTGACAAGGAGGAGGGGAGGGGAGAAAAGAGGGGGGGGGGGGGAAGTGGGAGAGGGGGAAAAGGGGGGGGGGGGGGAGACAGAAGGGGAGGGGGGGAAAACGACGGGGGAAGAAAAAAGGAGAGGGGGGGGGAAGGAGAAGAGGGAGGGGGAGGAGGAAAAGAAGGGAAAGAGAGGAGGGGGGAAGAGGCAGAAGAGGGGGAAAAGGAAAAGAGGAGGAAAAAAGGAGGAGGGGGAGAGGGGGAAAGGGGGGAGGAAAGAAAAGGGGGGGAAAAAAAAAAGCAAGAAGGGAAAAGAAAAGGGAAAAAGGAAAACAGGGGGGAAAGAGAAGGGACGAAAAAAGAAGAAAAAGGGGAAAAGGAAAGAAGGGAGTCCACCGGGTGGTCCTCTGCCCCGCCTGTGGTCTACCTGTCTGGTTCTTGGTCCACGGCCTCTGCTCCGCCGTGGTGGTCTTCTGCTCCGCTGTGGTGGTCCTCTGCTCCGCCGTGGTGTTCCTCTGCCCCGCCGTGGTGGTCTACTGTCTGGTTCTGGTGGTCTTCTGCTCTGCCGTGGTGGTCCTCTGCTCTGCCGTGTGGTCCTCTGCCCCGCCGTGGTGGTCTCCTGTCTGGTTCTGTTGGTCCTCTGCTCCACCGCGGTGGTCCTCTACTCCGCCGTGGTGGTCCTCTGCTCCGCCATGGTGGTCCTCTGTCCTGCCGTGGTTGGTCTTCTGCTCCGCCGTGGTGGTCTACTTTCTGGCTTTGGTGGTCTTCTGCTCCGCCGTGTGGATCTTCGGTCCCGTTTGCTCTGCTGTGGTGGTCCTCAGCTCCGCCGGCTCTGCCTCTGTCCCTGGTCTCTCCTATCCTTGGACCTGGCCCTCCATCCCTCCCCTGTTCCGCCTCCGCTCCACCGCCCACCTGGATCGTTTAGTGTTTGGAGCGTCTGGAAGCCGCTCCTTGGGGGGGGGGGCTCTGTCATGAATTCGGTCCATGGTCTTCCGTTTATTCACCACCAGATGTCCCCCTTTCCATTACATTGACTCTCGCACTACACACTGTTGCATAGCACCCCGGACTACATCATTCTTTGCACGATTTGCACACTGCACTGATTTGCACTCATTGCACACAGCTGTTTCTAATCACCTCACTCCTATATAACACCCACTCTAACCACCTTTCTCTGCTGAGTATTGTTTAGTCTGTACCCCTTTCCGAGTCTCCGTGTTTTCCTTGTTTTGCCTTGCCTGTTTCTGCGGTATCTGATCTTTGCCTTTTTTCCTGGATTTTTCCCTCTCGTCTCGCCCCTGTGATTCTGTCTGCCGATCGGTGACCTATGCTAGCCCTAGGACTATTCTTGTGTTTTGCCCGCCATATACCTTTTTGCCATTGTTTGACCCTGACTGTTTACCACGTCTCTTTAAATAAAAGCTTGCAGATGGATACACACGTCTCACGTCTCGTCAGCCCCATAACAATTTTTTCTAGTAAGCCATGGCTTTCATTCAATTACCTTTACATTTTACTGACATAATTTACTTCAAATCAAATTTGTAATTTTGTGATTTGTATAGAGCTAGTTTATGGCTTCTAATACATCACTAAATGTAAATACAAATACATTAAAAAAACATTTAATCAAATACCTACATATATACAATATATTTTATAAATATATAGCGAAGTTACTTTTAAAAATAATGCATTACAATATTGCATTACTCCCTTAAAAAGCAACTAATTGATTTAGTTACTTTTTATGGAAAGTGATGTGTTACGTTACTTTTGCATTACTCTTTAAATCTGGACAGGGCTTGCTTGTTTGCTTTTAATATAAAAAGTATTTTTGGCAATTTGGTATTTTTCTAGACTTATCTGACAACTTTCTTGTCACTGCTTTTGAAAAAGCCTTCATGTTATGTTCTTATGATGTTCACTAACCGTCTGTACTGGCCATATTGTGTAGATTTTTGTTAAAGGACTTAATGTAGAAAACATTTTGTAGGCTAATTATAATCTGAAGAGACATTAAGCAACAGACCAATCAAAGCAGCAGACAGTCACACTCCAGCAAACACCTACAAATATGGATGTTGGGTTTTGTTCAGTCCGTGTGACTTCATACATTTCATAATTTATCTTTTTTCACTTACTAATAGATCGTTTCCTGACGTTTTGTCATCTAGCATGTTCCTGCTTCAAGAAACCGGCCCCCCCGCTTTTAGACCCCTTTCTTCTGCTTTCGCACCTCGCCTGACCTTTCCTTCTACAGTCTTAAGAATCAGAACATTGGTGGAATTTCCGCTCCGTCTGTTGGGATGTTTTTTTTTACTAAAAAATGCCAGATCAACTCTCAAACCAACACTGAAACAGAATATTACTTTGTAAAGTCATTATTGAGGATGTTTATCTAAATCAAGCTGTTTGGTTTCTTGACAAAGCATTACATGTACCATGAATAATCAGCCTAAATGTTGCTGATGTTTTTGTGTCTCTACACTTCTTCTTTCCAGCACAGGACCCTCTTAGTATCAAGACCAATTTTGCTGTACTGTGGCATGACAGGGCTCCTGATCAAGGCTGTTTCCTCAGTAAGACTTTTCTTTTTTAAATCTTACTACCCCTAAAACCTTTGTCAATAGTAGCGCACTGTACTGTTTTCTTTGGATATTTAAGAGTTCTTGACTCAAGGTTTTTTTATTGGTTCTTCAGATCAGTGTTTGGGTTTCTAGGGTCAGGCACTAGTACATCTGTGCTTTTCTAGAGAACCGAGAATAAAAAGTTATATTTTCACCTTAAGCTTTTGTCATCAGGCCTGTAAAGCTCCTGTTTTGGTTTTATTGGAGACGTTTACTTTGTGAGTCTGTTTGCTTGTTTTGTTTTAGCGCCTCTTTGTTTTACGGGTCACCAACTGCACCTGTTTTACACAGAACAGAGCCTATGGTCAGAATCTCATGTTCGGAATTTCTGCAGTATACTAGTAATCGTGTGTGCATATGCATCTCTGCAGGCATTTAACACCCCTTAAAACGAAAAGCGGCTTTAGCATACGTTAATAAAGATAGGTTATTATGCACTCAAAATGTTGGGTTAAATACAACCTAGTGCTGGGTAAAATAGTGACAAACCTAGCAATTGGGTTGTTTTGGCCCAGTGGTTGGGTTGTTTTTTACCCAGCGGTTGGGTTGTTTTGATCCAACCGCTGGGTCAAAACAACCCCATTGCTGGGTTTGTCCCTATTTTACCCCGCACTGGGTTGTATTTAACCCAGCATATTTTAGAGTGTGGGTTTGTCCCTATTTTACCCAGCACTGGGTTTTATTTAACCCATCATTTTTTTAGAGTGTGGGTTTGTCCCTTTTTTACCCAGCACTGGGTTGTATTTAACCCATCATTTTTTAGAGTGTGGAAATCATACTTTAGAAGAATCTACTTTTTAATGTTATTTTTAAGTGTGAACTGAATGTAATGTTTTTGGACACTTAACTGCATGTTAATTACAATTGATAATGCATTAGAGTTTACATTTTTATTCATTTAAAAGTGTTTTTTAACATACTTAAGTACATCTCTATATGTACACTCTAAAAAAAATACTGGGTTGTTTCAACCCAGCTTTGGGTCAAATATGGACTAATTTTTACATTTGGGTTAGTCCATATTTGACCCAAAGTTGGGTTTAAACAACCAAGCATTTTTTTAGAGTGTAGTTTTATAATTCTGTTGTCTTTGCAATATGGTTAAAGTGTACTGCTGAATGTACTGACATTTATTAGTTAATTGCAGTTTAGTGCACATTCAATACATTTAAGCACACTTCTTTTTCACAAGGTTACATAATAGCTGGATGCCATTTGCTGAAAAAAAACAGTGAAATGTGATCATATGATAATAAAGCATGTACAAACCCAATTCCAAAAAAGTTGGGACACTGTACAAATTGTGAGTAAAAAAGGAATGGAATAATTTACAAATCTCATAAACTTATATTTTATGCACAATAGAATATAGATAACATATCAAATGTTGAAAGTGATACATTTTGAAATGTCATGCCAAATATTGGCTCATTTTTTATTTCATGAGAGCTACACATTCCAAATAAAGTTGGGACAGGTAGCAATAAGAGTCCGGAAAAGTTATAAGGAACAGCTGGAGGACCAATTTTTGCAACTTATTAGGTCAATTGGCATTATGATTGGGTATAAAAAGAGCCTCTCAGAGTGGCAGTGTCTCTCAGAAGTCAAGATGGGCAGAGGATCACCAATTCCCCCAATGCTGCAGCGAAAAATGGTGGAGCAATATCAGAAAGGAGTTTCTCAGAGAAAAATTGCAAAGAGTTTGAAGTTATTATCATCTACAGTGCATAATATCATCCAAAGATTCAGAGTATCTGGAACAATCTCTGTGCGTAAGGTCAAGGCCGGAAAACCATACTGGATGCCCGTGATCTTTGGGCCCTTATACGGCACTGCATCACATACAGGAATGATAACTGTAATGGAAATCACAACATGGGCACAGGAATACTTCCAGAAAACATTGTCATGAACACAATCCACCGTGCCATTCGCCGTTGCCGGCTAAAACATATAGGTCAAAAAAGAAGCCATATCTAAACTTGATCCAGAAGCGCAGGCGTTTTCTCGGGCGTTTTTCATTTAAAATGGACTGTGGCAAAGTTGAAAACTGTTCTGTGGTCAGACGAATCAACATTTGAAGTTCTTTTTGGAAAACTGGGACTCCATGTCATCCGGACTAAAGAGGACAGACAACCCAAGTTGTTATCAGCGCTCAGTTCAGAAGCCTGCATCTCTGATGGTATGGGGTTGCATGAGTGCGTGTGGCATGGGCAGCTTACACATCTGGAAAGGCACCATCAATGCTGAAAGGTATATCCAAGTTCTAGAACAACATATGCTCCCGTCCAGACGTTGTCTCTTTCAGGGAAGATCTTGCATTTTTCCAACATGACAATGCCAGACCATATACTGCATCAATTACATCATCATGGCTGCGTAGAAGGATCCGGTACTGAAATGGCCAGCCTGCAGTCAAGATCTTTCACCCATAGAAAACATTTAGCGCATCATAAAGAGGAAGATGCGACAAAGAAGACCTAAGACAGTTGAGCAACTAGAAGCCTGTATTAGACAAGAATGGGACAACATTCCTATTCCTAAACTTGAGCAACTTGTCTCCTCAGTCCCCAGACGTTTGCAGACTGTTATAAAAAGAAGAGGGGATGCCACACAGTGGTAAACATGGCCTTGTCCCAACTTTTTTGAGATGTGTTGATGCCATGAAATTTAAAATCAACTTATTTTTCTCTTAAAATGATACATTTTCTCAGTTTAAACATTGTCATCTATGTTGTATTCTGAATAAAGTATTGAAATCTGAAACTTCCACATCACTGAATTCTGTTTTTTTTATTCACAATTTGTACAGTGTCTTAACTTTTTTGGAATCGGGTTTGTATACTGCTGTTTGAAATCATTACATAATGTGTACTCCTGCAAATACTATTTTAGAAATAGTGTGCAGCATAGTGTGCAGTATGCAGGAGAGCGAGAGATGTTGCTGACTCGAAATGGGTAAAAGAAGCAAACGGCTCACAAGAGCGATCAATCGTCATTATCCGGACAGAAGCGCTCTCTCTCTGGGAAAGCAGATGAGGCTCTGAAGACACATTAGTGTGTAATGTACCTTCACTGTGTCATAAACAAACAAGCCCCTTCAGACAAACACACAATGCATTTTCTCGTTTTACTGATTTGGGGGGGGTGTGTTTGGGGGGGTTTGTGGTTTTCTACAGCAAACCGCGTAATGAATGCTTTTTAACTCTCATTCCAAATCACTGGAGCGTTTGACACTTTAACCCTGTAAACGCCGACATGTGATTAACGTCCGAAAATCTCATTTTTTAAAATGGAACAGTGTATTGAAACTTTTGACATTTAATATAAATATAAAAAATTTGCAGGGGGGGGGGAGGGGGGGGGGGGGGTGTTTTTTTTGGTCTCATATTATCCATCAGGCTTTTATGGCACATAATATGATATAGTGAGAATATCTTTATAACAGTATAGCAGATACTTATCACTCTGTATCTCCCAATAATATGTCGAGATATTTAAATGCTTACTTTTGTGATCAAAACATATATTGCAATTCAAAACAATACAGTGATGATTGAGAGAGGAACAAATAAACGCTCCTCAAAATCCTGATTGATCATATTTCATACATTTGAACATGATTTTTCAAAAAAATGTCTGGATAATCAAGCAAACCAATGCTGCTTTAGTCCGGTAAGTGTTCATCTTGAAATATTACTAACAATATAAAAGTTATTCTTATATTTCCTTTATAAACATCAGTAGATTTCACAGCAAAAGGACAAAGTGAAGTGGTAAAAAGTCTAAACTATCAATCAGATGACAGAAGGTATGTAGTATATTGTGTGTGACAGGTTTTATAAATGTATCAAATGTGGTACAGCAGGCTTTAAATGGTTAAACTTATGTCTGCTCTTTCAGGAGGCAATACTGTATAAATAATTAGGCTTCATTCTGGGGTCGTTTATTACAAATAATCATTCTAATTAGAGGGTTTTACAGCCTGATGCCATATACGAGAAACGACCTAAATCTAATTTCTAATGAAAACTATCTATGAACTGTTGCCTCACGACCTAAATGTTTTTTTTTTAAAAAAAAAAAAGAGGAAACCCAAGAACCATACAACCAACTAAGGATCCCTAGTGCAGCCAAAATTTGTTGTTTGAAAATTGTTTGAAAAGGGTTATTTGAGTCAATAATTCCTCCAGTGAAAAAGTCCATCTCGTGTTGTTTTCTCACATCTAAATTCACCAACATATGTTACCCTGGAGCACAAAAGCAGTCATAAGGGTCCATTTTTCAAAATTGAGATTTATACATCATCTGAAAGCTGAATAAATAAGCTTTCCATTGATGTATGGTTTGTTAGGACAATAGGACAATATTTGGCCGAGATACAACTATTTAAAAATCTGGAATCTGAGGGTGCAAAAAAATCTAAATATTGAAAAAAATCAAGTAAGTTCTTAGCAATGCATATTACTAACCAAAAATTAAGTTTTAATATATTTACAGTAGGAAATTTACAAAATATCTTCATGGAACATGATCTTTACTTTATATCCTAATGATTTTTGGCATAAAAGTAAAAATCAATAATTCTGACCCATACAATGTATCTTTGGCTATTGCTAGAAATATACCCCAGCGACTTAAGACTGCTTTGGATGGATTTGTTTTTTACAGACACACAAATGTTCACTTCACAAGATGTTAACTGATGGACTGGAGTGGTGTGGATTATTGTGATGTTTTTTGTGAGCTGTTTGGACGCTCATTCTGACGGCACCCATTCACTTGATTGCCATTTTTGGGTGAGCTATTCCTTTAAATCATCTGTATGACATCAGTTTGTCAGTTTTGGCTCATTCAACTTCTCTTTTCAACTACTTTTTCAGAATTGCATGGTGCCAAATATAATATTTTACATCGAAAAGTAGATATTATTTGTTATGTTATGTTATAATATTATATAGCGCAAACGTCAACGTTTTGTTAACAGAAATTGTATGTTTCACTCTCTGAATAATTGTTTTTCTGGAACTTTTTCAGGAAGGATGTCACAGTTTTTTGTGGCAGCACACATTTCTGCCCCAGAAATGAACCTATAGTGCCGCCAAATCTGTGTAAACATGCTCAGCAGATCTTTAAAGAGCAGGTATATAAATCTTCTAACCATAAGCCAGTACTATACAACAGGTGAAGCATGCTACCAATAAAAGCCCAGTAAATAGTGCTCCAGATCTAGAAGTGAGTGAGAACCGCACCGAGCTGAAGTTCAGCTGATGTTTCTCAGCACCTGTGCTGCTCATGTCACAGCGCCGCTATTTTTACCCTTCGCTCCAGGATGCTTTTACTCCTCTTGTCAGTACCTCCTAGAGCACAAAATCACTGGCGCAAACATTTGTGTGCCAAATATCATTAGTGAGATTGCATCACAGTTTAACTGACTTTTTAAACAGTGATGTGACTGACAGCATTTAGAATTGAACAGTTAGAATGTGGAAATTACCTAAAGCATGTGAGAAAACATGAAGATTACTAAACTGAAAATGTAGAAGAAGACTAGTAAATACCCAGTAAACATGTTTTGGATTTGTCAACAACAGCTTTGTTGACATTCATATAAATTGCCACAATATTTTCTGCCGTTTACACAACTCGGTTTTGAGCTTCAACTGAATCAGTAAGTAAATTAAAGGCTGAAGAACTGCAATAAGCAATATAGGCACCGATATGATTTGACTGAAAACTTTAAGGTAGCAATTAAATTGTTTTCAGTTAAACTGTTTGCTTTGTATTTCTTGAGCACATTTCACTAGAACAAATAATGCATGATGCTTAAGAAATTATTAGTTCATGCACATACAAAGAGTTTGAATTTCAAACATGGGAAAGAATCGAATCTTTTGATATTTGGAATTTAATATGCATCAACGGCTGATCCTGTCATGAGTTTGCGATGTAATTCAAGTGACTTTAACGCGTTACGATTCCAAACTCTTCTACGCGCGAATAATATTCCGATTTATCCACCACCAAAAGTTAAGACACCGTCATAAATGAAATGCAATAAACACTTGAATCATTTCAGCTTGTGCGTTTGCGCGTCTTACCGGAGACTCCAGGTTCCCTCTGTGCTCTGCGTGACTTTGCGTGTCGTTGCGTGTCTTAATCTCGAGTGGAGTGAGACGGTCAGTCAGTCAGAGGTGTGAGAATGTGAAAGCGAAGCTCGTGGCTCTGAAGTGCTCATCAATAATGATGTGGCTGACAGCAGCTCCGGGTCTGTGCCAATCACCGCGGTGCCGAGGCGTCTCCAAACCCGCCCGAGCGCCACCGGGTGAGCAGCAGCTCCAGCGGCGTCCTAAAATAACTGCTGCTGTGGTCTAGGGGAAAACATCGCGGAGGAGTTCTGCAGAGAGCAGTAGCGACCCCGAGCCGTTCAGTAAAACAATAACTCACAGTGATCCTGTTATCATCGATAACTACTGTCGTATAAACAATAGAAGTTTTTTTTAAATGTATAAATATATCTAATATTATATTAGTGTAGTTTATAGTAGAATTATATGCGTATATGTATCATATAATTTACACAATATTTTTAAATTAATATTCTAAATACTGAATTATAGCATAGATTTTACAAATCAATTACAAGAAGACTTTATAAAAAAACAAGTATATTAAGTAAAGGCTATAGTTACTAGAATTATTGGACTGTTATTAATCTGATTCATATGGTATGATTTTAAGGTATGTATTTCTATATAATATTAATAACAATAGTATTTTTACTGTTTTGTATTTCGGTTATTATTGAATAATATTATAATCAATATGAATAATAAGAACATCCACTAATTGTACTCATATAAATAAATGTAAATAATGAGAAAATATAGTTATAAAATTACAGGTATTTCATACTTTTATAAAACATGTCTAGGGCTAAGTCTTATAATTATATTACTAGGAATTAGGCGGTATTAATATTATTACTATATATGACATATTATAACTTAATGCAGTTTACAAGTATGTTATTCATATTCTTAATAACTCTGAAGATTAATAATTATATTTTTTAATTAATGTAATATATACCAATAAATTAACTATAAGTAACCTTTTTATTTTTCAAATAATAACAACTATATTGCAAACAAAATTTATGCGCTGTTTTAAATTACTTTCATAACAAAATATTCTATGTGTAGGATAAGTATTATTAGTATTTGATTAGAATTACAAAGTGTATATTTATAGAAAATAAAAATGTTATAAATGAATATAATATATGCAGTTAATGCATATAATGGACCAATAGTTTCAATAAGTATTATATTTTAAATATTATAGATATGTGCAACTAAATTACAAGAAGTAATACTTTTATAAGCAAAATAATCATTTATGTTTTAGACTAATTATTATTCATTATGATTATTTGCCAGAATTAGGCTTTCAGTATTTAGCATGCTGAAAATGTTTGCAGAACAAATTTCTCATAAGTTCAGAAGCATCCGGCTTACCACCCAGAGCATTAAATATGACCATATAAAAAAATGGAAAAGTTATATGCAAAAATCCGGCCTATTTTGCCCGAGTTTATTTGTAGGCCAGTTTTGTCTGAGGAATTTGTCCCACATATAAACTGAATTCCTGATGAGTGACATCCAGTATATCCCAGATGAGCGCTCTGGAGTCAACAGCTCAAGCACAGTCTGTTTGTTTGTGTGTAATGTAATTAGGACTAACAAGCTCTTCCGTCAGGACTTATAATGAAAACAGCTCATGGATAATTCAAGAGCTTCTCGTGGGAAAATGCCGAGCAAAGCGGGCTATTTAGATCATGTTTACATCACAAATGGATTCTTCTCTTTTATTTATTTGTTTAATATTAGTCTCCCAGCTATAAGTACATGGTTCATAACCAGTGTTATTTTAGTATCCTTGAGATACCATTATAGTTTTTTATTAATATTTTGAATTTTGCCATTTTAATTTTCATTAATAATACTACTAATAATATTTAAACTAGACATTGTTCATTTCAGTTTGACTTATTTCAGTTAAATGAAATGAAATGAAAATGAGAACTGTTGTGCTGGCAGCTAGATGGGGAAAAACAAGTTTAGGGTTTTTAAAACATTAAAAAAGTTTATTTTATTTCAAGTAACATGAACAAAATTAAAAGTAGAATTTGTACAATTATAAATACATTTAGCAGCTGTGATATTCAATATTCCAGTAGGTGGCGCTGTGACGTCACACATTTGATGTTGCAGCAGAGTAATTAATATTCATAAGCGTCTATCCTGTAAAGGTGTCAGTGCTGTGATTGGTCGGTGTTCTCTCACAGTGAAGCTGATTGGCAGATGCTGTTCATTAAATAAATCTTCCTTCTGTCATTTATGCATTCATGATATTTGCATGGTACTACTATTCATGTATTTTCAATGTCAGTTCAATTTTCCCCTCACAGTAAACGTACCATCCTTTAAATACCATAACCAGACAATTGTAATATCAACAGAAGATTTTCAGATGAACAGAGATTGAATGTAAAAGACAGAATGGTCACTTGTAAAATATCGCATCGGCCTTCGGAGTCATATAAACAATCTTGTGTGTATATATTAATATTAATGTGTTTTAAAATGTATTATATTTACATAATTTCTACTCTAATTATTGAATGAATGAATAATTAAAAATATGTATAGATTAATATAATAAAAGCACTATATTAATCTAAATACAACTAAGATTATGTAAATTACATTAATTTTGTTAAATAAATAATTATAATATTTTATAAAGAATGTGATATACAATAAAGCCAAGTTGTAAATTACAAAATTTATAAAAACAATATAGTTTTAATAATTATTTAATATCTTTAAATCATTATAGTTGCAAAAAAATTACAAGTAGTTAACTTGTATAAAACAATAATGAGTATTAAGTATGGGATAATGATTCTAATTATCAATATATGGTTATTATATTATATAGTTAATGTAGATCTATTTTAATATTAAATAAGTAAATATAATCCTTGAATTAATTAATAATTATTTATAGGTAAGATATACAATTATCCCTTAAGTTCACCAAATATTTTAAAAAATTATTCATAATTTTAAAATATTAAATTATAAATATTGCTATTAACTATTAATACTGTACTTTTTTTTTTTAGAAACAAAAAATAATTGGTTATGGGTGGGCTAATTATAATTAAGATTATTTACCAGAATTTCTATAATGGAATTTCTAGTATTGATAACTAATAATAAAACATATTAAGTATAAAAGACAGAACAGTCTTTAGTAGCAGTTTGCATATCTCTGCTCAGTTTCAGTCTGTGTTATGATCAAACATGAACATCCAGTTTAATTCTCTATATATTCACAAAGCCTCACAAGACAAGCGGTCATAAATCGTCCCGGTGGAACAACAACACGTCTCGCTTTTATTGCATCCAGTGCTAAAATATAGAGCCGTCCGGCCTGTGCAGGGAATGCTCAGAGGAAGTTTGCTTGATCTTTAGCAGTGTTTTAATCTATCTATCAGCTGGTGTTCTGGTTCCTGAAGCTCAGATGACTGCATGAATCAGTGTGAAACCCTCCACATGATCAGATGCAGCTCATTTACCCACAACACAGCTGATAAGACACAGCAGGCATCTGGCTGGAACAAATGTAATCACATATTAAGAGCCAATCTGGGACTAAGAATAGTTTAGGGGGTTATTGAATGATTTTGTATTTATTTACCTAAATAATAACACATGCGGGTAACTCTGTTAAATGAGGTTTGTTACTGAGACAATAATGCATGTGTGCTGTATTACTGTAAAATGGGATTGTGCACATGCAACATGTTGGAAAAGTAGTACTCCAGTATTAAACTAAATATTTTTGTCTTTTAAACCAGTGGTTTTCAATCTTTTTGACTTCAAGGTCCCTTATTATTAAAGAAAAACTATTTCAATTATTGGGAAGGCCACTCAATATACAGTGGGTACAGAAAGTATCAGACCCCCTTAAATTTTTCACTCTTTGTTATATTGCAGCCATTTGCTAAAATCATTTAAGTTAATTTTTTTCCTCATTAATGTACACACAGAACCCCATTTTGACAGAAAAACACAGAACTGTTGACATTTTTCAGATTTATTAAAAAAGAAAAACTGAAATATCACATGGTTCTAAGTATGCAGACCCTTTGCTCAGTATTTAGTAGAAGCACCCTTTGATCTAATACAGCCATTAGTCTTTTTGGGAAAGATGCAACAATCCTCTGCCATTCCTCCTTGCAGATCCTCTGCCATTCCTCCTTGCAGATCCTCTCCAGTTCTGTCAGGTTGGATGGTAAATGTTGGTGGACAGCCATTTTTAGGTCTCTCCCGAGATGCTCAATTGGGCTCTGGCTGGGCCATTCAAGAACAATCACAGAGTTGTTGTGAAGCCATTCCTTCGTTATTTTAGCTGTGTGCTTAGGGTAATTGTCTTGTTGGAAGGTAAACTTTTGGCCCAGTCTGAGGTCCTGAGCACTCCGGAGAAGGTTTCGTCCAGGATATCCCTGTACTTGAATGCATTCATTTTTCCCTCGATTGCAACCAGTCATCCTGTCCCTGCAGCTGAAAAACACCAACACAGCATGATGCTGCCACCACCATGCTTCACTTTTGGGACTGTTTTGGACAGGTGATGAGTAGTGCCTGGTTTTCGCCACACATACCGATTAGAATTAAG
Organism: Sinocyclocheilus anophthalmus; assembly: GCA_018155175.1. Classification (NCBI taxonomy): domain Eukaryota; kingdom Metazoa; phylum Chordata; class Actinopteri; order Cypriniformes; family Cyprinidae; genus Sinocyclocheilus; species Sinocyclocheilus anophthalmus. Next base: position 70,572 of record JADLZN010000317.1, on the reverse strand, counting down.
GCCAAAAAGTTCTATTCTGGTCTCATCAGACCAGAGAATCTTATTTTCTCACCATCTTGGAGTCCTTCAGGTGTTTTCTTGCACTGAGGAGAGGCTTCCGTTGGGCCACTCTGACATAAAGCCCCGACTGGTGGAGGGCTACAGTAATGGTTGACTTTCTACAACTTTCTACCATCTCCCGACTGCATCTCTGGAGCTCAGCAACAGTGATCTTTGGGTTCTATTTTACCTCTCTCACCAAGGCTCTTCTCCTTCGATAGCTCAGTTTGGCCGGACGGCAAGCTCTAGGAAGGGTTCTGGTCGGCCCAAACATCTTCCATTTAAGGATTAAGGAGGCCACTGTGCTCTTAGGAACCTAAAGTGCAGCAGAAATATTTTTGTAACATTGGCCAGATCTGTACCTTGCCACAATTCTGTCTCTAAGCTCTTCAGGCAGTTCCTTTGACCTCATGATTCTCATTTGATCTGACATGCATGTGAGCTGTAAGGTCTTATATAGACAGGCGTGTGGCTTTCCTAATAAGTCAATCAGTATAATCAAACACAGCTGGTCTCAAATGAAGGTGTAGAACCATCTCAAGGATGATCCGAAGAAATGGACAGCACCTGAGTTAAATATATGAGTGTCACAGCAAAGGGTTGAATACTTAGGACCATGTGATATTTCAGTTTCTTTTTTATAAATCTGCAAAAATGTCAACAATTCTGTGTTTTTCTGTCAATATGGGGTGCTGTGTGTACATTTATGAGGAAAAAAAAAATGAACTTAAATGATTTTAGCAAATGGCTGCAATATTAACAAAGAGTGAAAAATTTAAGGGGTCTGAATACTTTCCGTACCACTGTATATATATAATGATGAGCTTAATAATTTTTTTGTTTTAAAGAACTATTAGGAGCAATATAGTAAAAACAAGTTAAAATAATTATTAATTTGTATTTTGATTTTAAGGTGTCCTTGTTACAGTGTAATTAAACATTTAAGTACTGAGTAATATTAATATAAACTACATGATTAGGGTTTGGTTTTAGGGTTACTTGATGTAATTATGACAAATTTGTGTTATTCTAATAGTAAGTACAGCAAAGTAACAAAAGGCACTTCAAATAAAGTGTTACCTTTTTATTTTAATTTGTAATTACCAGGGTTGTACTACACACAACAACCCATACATATATATTCATAAACACATTAAGTTCATTAAAAAAAAAAAATATTACTTTAAATTTTTAATGGAAATGATTTTTCCCAAAGCGATTATACTTTTTCAAATGACTAACGGATTGATAAATTAAATTGATATAAATATAATATTATATATATTTATATATATATATATATATATAGATATTATATCTAAACAAAGCTAGAGGCTGTTATGTAAACAGGTCGCGTGCTGCATTAGTCCAAACATCAGAGCTTCTTAAATCTTTAACCTGTATGTATGTATGTATGTATGTATATCATGTTTTAATTTTGTAAAAAATTTCAAACAGTCCCTTAGAAGTGTTCTGAGGCCCCCTAGTGGCTCCAGGCCCCCGGTTGAGAGATTAAGACTAAACAACAGTCTAAACACTCCCACAGATTTGGATTAAAGGAGTGACCCACATGTCATATTTAGGGTGATCTCTATATCTGCTGGTTTGAACAGTAAATCCAACAATAAATCTGGCTTACTTTCATAAAGCATGCAGTGAACAAACATAGTGCCACATTACAATTAGCTAACAGGATGTTCATATTGGGTTCAAAATATCCTCTGAAATTCTACCCATAAACCCCCACTAATCCACACAAAAGCCTCCACGGACTCGATGGGAAAAGTGGAAAGCTGTCCTACTTCAGACCTGGATATCATCCACCTTGTTAGTCTTTAGACAAACATGCACGTTCGTGACCCTCCGACAGAGCGCTTTCCCAGTAGCCCTTGAGGTGGAGCTGCTGAAAAGTGAAACTGCCTGCAATTTATTTTTCACCGTTTTTGTGTGATCAGATTGTATTTAGCACAATGTGGCTAGTTCCTGCCAGCTCTCTGACGCCCATCTGTGTGTGTGTGTGTGTGTGTGTGTGAACTGAAGGCTGGATTACGTTACTGATGGAGTGCATGCGTGCCATTCCTGGCACACGCTGCATGCGTCCATGTGAGCCAAGTCCGCTGGGAAGCGGCTCTAGTTCTGGTATGTGGGAACGGGTCCGGTTGCGCTTCACGCTGGGATATTCTTGTAATTGATTTCTGCGGAAGCGGTTGTCATGCAAACTATACAGTAAAACACATAAGTGTTTTCACACTGCACTTAAACCCGGGTTATTATTATTCTAAACCCCACTTTTAAATCTGAGAATAGGAACGTTTCACACTTATAGTTTAGAAAGCATCTATTTTTAGCCAGTTGTTTGCAGCATTAATCCCGCATTGTGGTGCTTAAAGGTGCTGTATGTATTTTATATATATTTTTAACTCTATGAAAGCATAAAAATACTATAATATATTTGCAGATATTTAGGAAATGCTAAGTTCACATACTTGTTTATCTGAAAAACAATGCTACAGCCAGTTGTTCTATTTTTGAAATGTGTGTTCAGTGTCGGAATGTCTGTTGTCGTTTGGTCTGTGTGATTCGGCCCACTGCCAATTTACCCAATAGTATTTCGACACCCCCGGGTTGCTTTTTTCTCTTTCTAAAATGAAAAGGTTGCAGCCATGGAAGCCAGCTAACGAACTGGCTCAGAGATTGCAGATTCTACCCGACCTAAAAAGTCTCGGCATCCGTCTAAAAAGCTCTATGGCCAAGACATATTAAAATACTGATAAATCAACTCATCAGTTTACAGTCAGGGTTGCCAGGTCTGTGAAACAAAACCAGCCCAATTACTTTAAAAACTAGCACAATCACGTTTTCGTGAATCGGGGGTCCGCTCCATCAAAAATGAATGGCCAGGATAATTATAACCCAAAAAAAAAAAAAAAAACGGCAAAACATTTAAACGTAGCCCAATTTTCATGGTAAAACCTCAGACTGGCAACCAGGTTAGAGTGTAAGGCTCATTGCACTCCATTGTCAGTTATGCTCCTTCCTGATGTGTGTCCTCAATCTGGCAACAGTAACCGCTAGATACTGCACCCTTAACCTCTGCAGTGTATATTACGGCTAGATACTTAGCAATCGATAGCCAATCAAATGCCTCAAATGCGTTTGAAGGGAAAAATGTAAAATGGTGATGGAAACACGTGAATTGGAGTGAGAACGTCTCGGTTACGTATGTAACCCTCGTTCCTTGAAGGACGAATCGCTCAGAGGGACCAATCTACTTCGAGTGTAAACTAAATGAGCCAATGCACATTGGCATGCGATTATTTCATCCAGCTGATGCTGATCACAGCGTGAGTATAAGTAAGCAGCAGATGCAGAGCATATTCAGCTTTCGCTGAGGCGCGAGGCCGGTGGCCCGGGCAGAGATCCTGCAGGGACAGCAACTGTGACGGACAGAGAGTGACGTCTCCGTTCCTCCGATGGAACGAGGTACATACGTAAACTGAGAGTTCCTTTCAGTCGGTCACTCTCGAGTCACGTCGGTGACCGACGAATTTGGATCCCTACCAACACGCCACAGGTGCTGCCCCCTCCAGTGCCCTGTGTAGGCCTCCTGATCCTTCCTATAAGGCAGATGATAGGACCGGGCTCTACACTGAGAAGGTCGACCACTGCTGTTCCTCGCAATCCAACAGTAGGACTTGGATAACACTGGGAAAGTGTGCCCTTCTATTTGGAAGACGACACACTGCGGAGTCACCTCCCCCTAGAGGGGGTTAAGTGACATTTACTCATGTGGAGTAAACCAAAAGGGTCCTATTGCACATGGAAGTCTCTGAGATGGCTCATGGCTGCATCATTTTAGAGAAGGCAGAACGTGGTCTGCCAGGGGAAACACGGCCTTAGTAACTGTACCGTGGAATACACATATGGGATCCCAATCGGGTCACACATATGGGCACTAGCCTCACACCAGATTTCAGGAATTCATTGGCTGAAAGGCCTGGCGCTGGATGCTCCGCCACGTCTGGCCGCCAGAGTGCTGGAGGACTCGACAGGGTCTGCCTGGTCAGGGGACTGTCTGGAGAACTAGGCGTCCAGGATGCTGCAAGCTGACTCTGAACCGAGCCTCTCAGTGCCACTACCAGTTTGAGGTGAGAACACAGGAGGAAAACGGTTCGACACGCAGGCAATAGAACCTAGCGGACGTGTTAGGAGTCGCCCAGCAATAACACAATGTGCTCTACAAATGTCTGCTAGCGAGGCACCACGAGCCAGTGCCCAGGACGATGCAACACCCCTGGTGGAGTGAGCACGCAGCCTGAGCGGGCAGGGCACACCTTGAGCTTCGTAGGCCAAGGTGATGGCATCCACTATCCAGTGGGCCATCCTCTGCTCTGAGCAAGGCATACTGCTAGCAACTCGAGGCAATTGATATGCCAACGCAGTTGGGAACCCGTCCAAACCCCTGACACTGTGTGCCCATTGTACGTGGCACCCCAGCCAGTGGCCGAGGCATCCTTGAATACCAGAGCATACCACACAGCCTGACTGGATACTGTTGGATACCTGTTTGGAGCCAGTGCTGAAGCGGTCTCATATGGAGCAGACCAAGCGGAACTACCGCCGCAGATGCAGCCATATGCCCCTGGAGCCTCTGAAAGAATTTCAGTGGGACCACCGTCCTGCCTGATAAAGGCTTGAGGCAGTTCAGCACCGACTGAGCAGTTCTTGGGTGAGGCGTGATGTCTGGTTGACCGAGTCCAACTCCATGCCGAGAAAAGAGATCCTCTGCGTTGGCACGAGTTTGCTCTTTTCCCAGTTGACCCGAAGACCCTACTGGCTGAGGTGTCTGAGCACCACGTCCCTGTGTGCGCACAACTGATCACGAAACTGTGCGAGTATGAGCCATTCGTCGAGATAGTTGAGGATGCACACCCCCTGTTCTCTCAAAGGAATAAGGGCTGCCTCCACGACTTTGGTGAAGACGGAAGGCAACAGGGATAGCCCGAAGGCCTGACCCTTGAACGCAAACCGATTGTTGCAAACCAATCTTGGGGACGGATGCACTCGAAAATGCGTTTCTGCATCAACATCTTGAACGGTAGCCTGTGAAGGGCCCAGTTCAAGACACGCAGATCCAAGATCGGTCATAACCCACCGCCTTTCTTGGGTACAATAAAGTAAGGGCAGTAAAAACCAACATCATATAGGCTGGAGGGACCGCTCTATTGGCGTTCCAGCAGGACTGTGATTGGCAACGCAAGACAGTGGGGGCATCAAACACGCCTTGACGGAAGTGAACCACGAATTGGGGACGCCAGGCGAACTGAATCACGAACCGAAGGAAACGGCATGCTCCCTCCACACTTTAGAGGAGCCAGTACGTCCCTCCGGTCGCTCCACCGGCTGCAAGTGCTTGAGGGGTGACGAACTCCCTCTGGAGAAGCCGTCACCGTGATCCTCAAATCACCTCTGACTCCACTGGACGCAGCGCCACCCTGATTGCCGAGACGAACACTGGATCGCGGCAGAGCGACCCTGCCACGTTTGACGCAACAGAGTCTTTCATGCCACTCTTAGATGGTCATGTCCCCACAAATAGAACATACACCGTCCACGAACGCTTGCTCAGCGTGCTCAATGCCCAGACACGTGAGACAGCGATCGTGACCATCACCCAGCACCAGGTAAAGACCGCATCCAGAAACGCACGGGTGATAAGACATCTTTTAAAAGACGTGATCACCCGTGTTGCTCTTTTAGAGAAATGCTCTTTTGTGCTGATGCACACAGGGGAGCTGGCCATCGCACACTCCTAGTGTGGCTGTCTGCACGAAGATGATTTTCTTTCGTGCGACCGTGACCACCGCTGCCGTGCTGTAACGCCCGCACTCGCTGGCTCTCTGCTTTGCAACACCGAAGTAAAGAGCAGTAGTGATGCACTACCGCTCGGCTCCGAAGCGAAAGGATGAATGAATGCGGTGCACCTGCTGCCTCTTATACTCACGCTGTGATCAGCGGCAGCTGGATGCAGTAATCGCATGCCAATGTGCATTGGCTCGTTTAGTTACACTCGAGTGGATTGGTCTCTCTGGCAAGATCCCAATTCGTCGGTCATCACCGACGTGACGTCGAGAGTGACCAACGGAAAGGGAACTTCTTACCTTTTTAGTCCGAAAAGTCTTTTGCGAGGGTGTTGCTATGCAGTTGCTTTCGTGATCTATCTGGGGTTTTAATGCATTGTTATGCAGTTGATTCAATTATTCTATTGGTTCTTTAATGTTTTAATTTTTTTTCAGGATTCTTTGATGAATAGAAAGTTAAAATAAACATAATGTTTTTAAATATAAATTTTGTAAAATTATTTAGTGCATTCTTGCAAAACAAATGTCTTAAAACAAATTTTACTGCCCCCAAAATGTGTACAATTGTGTATGTTAAATATTAAAGACTTACCCGAACCATTACAGTTTGGGTTAGCAGGCTCTGTGTGAGACACCAGGACTTGAGGGCTTTTTTCAAGGTTTTCAGGATCAGATCTTTTGAGGAACCTTCAATGCATGTCTGCATTCAGATGCAGTCCAGTGGAAGCTTCAGTACAGAGATGCACACAGACCTCAGTTACATTATCAAAGCAGCGTTCAGCCGCCTAGTAAATAACACTGATGGATAAATGGACTCTAATGTGCTACATTTACCTATCCAGGGCAGATTTTCTCCGGTCACTCCTAAAGATCACGCCGTACATTCTGCAGTCTATCCTACAGGTCTGTATCATTTAATTCCGGCCAATTAGAGCTGCACTCTTAATTTTGTTTTTTTTTTTTTTTTTTTTTTAAGGCGCAATGGGCAGTTTACTTAGATTAAAAGCTTCCCTCTAAATAGGGTCGTAATAACAGAAGCGCAGTCTGGCTCTCCAGACCGGCCGAGTGCAGTTCGTGTGTGTCTCTCTCGCCGCTTGCATAATGATCTACTCACTGTACTAGCACGGTGTCTTTCTCTATAATTCACTCATTTACTCAGCTTCGTGCCCTTTGCAGGGAATGCCATTATTATTATTATAATATTCATAAAAGCCACATTGTATTATATAATTGGGGCCTCGTACAATGAGTTCCACAATAATATGTCATATTCTTGCCAAGATTAGTATTTAGAGATGTGGTTAAATTATTTTCTTGTTTAAATGTTGTTTTTCTAAACACAAAATGGTCTTACTTTCCAGTCATAATCCTGGAAATGGGATAAAATTACTGAAGAAGCAAAACTTGAATATGGTTGCTTTCAGAAAATATATCTTAGAGGTTTATTTAACTTACAACAAGAAAAATATTTACTGGGGTAAGTAGATGTTTGGTAAGGTTTATGATTAAAAGTTAAGAAAATGAACAATTAAAATATGTGCATTCCCTGAAAACAGTTTTTGCTTCTCAAGTAAATTTATTTTAAGTATGTTCAGATATTTGTGCTTGAAAAAAAGATGAAAGTATTCATTAAGAATTAAGCTTTTTTTGTTTGTTTGTTTCTTTTTTTTTCTTTAAGTGAAAAAAATCACAATATGAGTCATTTTATTTCACGATAATAATATATATCTTTTAATAAGGTTTTTATTAAATCTAAATTTTGGTTACCATAGAAGTTTCATAATTCTTGTCACCAGTGTCAATATCACAAAAAAAAAAAAAAACTTAAGCTTACTGAAGAAAAGTAAACAAGCAGCGATTAAATAAGAATAAGAAACTAATTACAAGCAATAGGACAAAAACTACAATAAATAAATAAGAAAAGTAATCAAAAACACTGCATAGTCCTCACTGTGTAAATTACATATATTTCTTCTTATTAAAGTTGCAAAAGTGATTTAGTCAGGAGAAGTGAGAGGCTTTCTATATTTTGTTGTTTGATTTACATGAATGAGAGACAGCAGGAATATTAGACTGCTGTCACTTTAAGAGCTGCCCGAATCCAGTATACTGTTACACATGTGTTTTCTTTCTCAGCTGCTTGCTTTCACTTAAGACCTAAATGACTGTATGCTTGTGATACTTGCAAAGATGGGCATTTTGACACATATAAGTAGGGTAGACTGAATACATTTGAGACATGTGTAGAGTTAAAACACCTTAAATAACTTAAGTGCACAAGAACCCCAAGCCATGATTTTTGCTCCACACATGTGTATTAGGGTTCTCTTTGATTGTGGGAAATTTGAAATCTGTGTCTTTTCACTCCGAAGATATCGGCAAAAGCTTTTTTTTCCAAGGTGAGATTTTCATTTCACCAGGTCCCTTCCACAATGAATAGCTTATAATTCTTTAATGATTGTTAAACTTAACATATATCATTGCAAACGTTACTCTATTTACCGAGTTGGCTCGTGTGTTTTATGTTTCACGCTTCAGAAATGTGACGTTATTTACAGTAAGGGAGCATAGTGAGCGCCTATTTTGCGGTGCATTGTGGGATTTTTCAGGGAGTGAATGTTTCGCGATTGAGACAGCCCTTAAAATGGCCGACTTCCTGATCAGTGCCCTGACTACTGAACAAGGGAGCTGACTGAGACGCACCCAACGTGTTCAAGCCATTGCTATGTGGTTGCTATGAGGTCGCGATGGAATTGTTATGTGGTTGCTATGCAGTTGCTAGGGTGATCTATGTGAGTTTTATTTTTCTAGTGAATTGCAAAGGTGTTGTATTCTGCATCATGTGAAATGTCAACAGGACCCATGATTTGAGTCAAGCTTCTGCTGAGTTATGCACAAAAATTTAACCCACACACTGTCTCGGAGTAAAAGTTTAACAACTTAAACGCCCTGAAATAGAGCGAACGTAACACTCGCTGCAGGAGCCCAAACACGACTAACGGCCTAGTATAGGTCTCTGCAGGAAAGTAATGGGAGTTACTAGATCGGGGCGTTTTTAGACCACGTTTCCTGATTGGCTGACGTCATAGTGACGGTAGGTTTAGGGGTGGGGTTAGGTAAGGGGGCTCATTTTGATTGCATGATTAAGAAACACCCTGCAGTTTGAAAACACCCACAAATTCAGAAACGCCCACTTTTGCTCTGCAGAGACATCAATCTCCTAACGGCTGGGCCGTCACATGCCTGTGATGTCAGCACATTTCCACAGTTGCGATTGGCTGAGCTCAGTATGAGGGGGGCGGGGTGTCGCCGGGTGCCGCAAGGTTTTCTGACCCCTTTAGCTTATTTTAAGCCAAAAACGCCTCCGCAAATAAACCTCCCCCACCGAGAGGAGTAATTGGTGTAGTATCTCCCAGCACTAGCATGAGCTCATGTCTGCGCCACACTGCCAGCGCTCTGCGGGACGGACCCATTTCCATGAGCCGCTGGGCCACAGACTCCAATGTTAATGACCTACAGTTTCAAGCGCATAAACGAGATAGATGCTCTCCTTTTGTGTGGGCGAAAGTTCACTTTGTATTTGTCAGGACGGCTCTTGAAAAAGGATCTTTTCTAGAATAATACATTTAAAACTGTATTAGGTGATTTTGTGTTAATTGAATGCCAAAGCTGCATACTGAGTAAAATAAATGGCGTTATTGCATACTGCCTTTCACCAATATGCAGGATGTGTGCAATACACAGGCGACCTATTACATTTTGTGAAAGTACATGAAATACTTTATTCAATAATGGACTTACATTTACATTTATTAATTTAGCAGATGCTTTTAAAGCGGTTTACAAATAAGGATTCTCTGTGTACTATCTTTACATTTCTAGTGCACAAATAAACGGCATCAAATGCTGTTTAATTATTCTGGACTCCATTGACATTATTCCTGAAACATTAGCACAATAAATTGTTTATATTTATAAAAATGATTTCATTCAAAAGTCATGATTTTACAAATAATTTACATGGAAATTTGTTCTGCTTGTGTTTCATGAGCCATTATTTGACTGGACTGCAAATAGGATATTATATTATATATGCAACGTTCTTGCCAGGACGCTTCAAGGAGAGACAGAAACAATAGGTGAGATGAACGTGTGTTATGGCACACATATTTCATTTTAAAAGGTATTTATTTAAATTGCCATTTAATTTTTTTTTAAATAAAAATATGCAAACTTGAAAGAAATGATAGCAATTAAAGCAGTGAATTAAATTAAAGCCTTTTAACATTTTTCCCTTTTTATTTGATTAAACTATCAAAGGTTAATATAAAAAAGTTTATTATAATAACTTTTATTATAACAATAACCGCACTGCGAAAATAGTTTCTTCTTCATAGTATTTTTGACTTTCCATTGCAAATATCTAAAAATTCCTAAATCAAAATAAATTTACTTGTGAAGGAATGCTACTTAATGCCTCCAGTCTTGTTTTCTGAAAAAAAAGGGATCAAAATTAAGTGATTTTATGCTTTAAAAAAAAGTCTGCCATTGGGGTAAGAAAAATACAACTGTTTTCTGTTTAAGTTAAGATCAATTTTCTTATCTTGCTGGCAGATTTTTTTTCTTGTTAAAGCACAAACTCACTTATTTTGCAGAAAACAAGACTTAATATGTAAAAGACTAAGATATTTGTAATGGAAAACAAGTAAAAAATAAAAGTAAAGAAATTAATAAAAAAACAAAAATGCAGTGTGGACATCCGTGAAAATTAGCATGAAAATGTATAAAGTCATATGAAAATTATTGAATAATGTTTACTGTTTCACTCACTCTTTAAAAAATAGCAAGTATTATGTTTGTATTGCATTATGAACATAACTCACAACCTTTTTTTTTGTCTTGGAAATCTTCCGATTTGTGTCCAAAACATTTCCATTACATAAATTATTTTACAAAATGTTGGACTGCAAATGTTAAGGCAGTTTTACACAAAAAATCCATTAACATGCAAAATAACCTCTCTTATTTTAATTTGTTATTGAAAATGATAGCAGAGGTGAACTTGAACTTGGGTCAGATTAACTTGTAGGTCATGTGACACCAGTGTAGTATATTAGCTGTGAAAGGTGTATCATTAAATAATGTGTGGACTCTTTCACATACTCTTTTTTATGAATACAAACCCCTGAAAATTGGTGTAGAAACTATTTTCTACTCAAAAATGGTAAATTACACAATTAATTACAAAGAAATGGCAAGTAACACATTGAATTATAAATTCTGAAGGAAAAACACTAAAATAGTCATTTCTGTTCAAACATACTCCAATAATCTTAGTGTAAGTGCAAATAATCCATTGCTGAAATAGACAAGATGAGTGTTGATGAGCACTTTTTTGATAGATAATATTTGACTAATGCGTTTTGGCCCTTGTGGGGCCAAAAATAAATACCACGGTAACATTTAGAGTTGGTTTAGAGCGCGTTCAGAGCAGGACTAGTTCATGATTAATGCAGCAGCAGCAGAGGTCGTGATTCGAGTGGTTCGTGGTGAACAGAATGCCATTAACCTGTGACGAGCGTGTCTGTAGTTAATCTTTAATGCAAATCCTATTTCTATAATTGTAGCGTGCTGATGTGACATGTCATGTTCCCTGAATCCTGCCGTGTGTTTCATGAATAACTGAAGAGGTGAATGCTTGCTTACAACAAACGCATGTCAATTGCCATTTCTGTACTTCTATTGGTTAATGTCGCCCATTTCTTCTGGTCTCTATGGATTTAGTTCACCTATAGTTCACTCAGTTTTTCACCTGTTTTATCATCCAGCAGGTGAAAATGGAGCATCTGATCAATAAAAGCACACATGATTTGAGGAAGGACTGGACATTCTGCAGAGCATTTAATACTGTAAGTATTAGTGATACACATACAAAAACACTTGTTTTCTAGAATATTTGCCCGTATGAAATGCGTTTCTGTTCTCTTTCTGAGGTTTTGGGAGCCCAGAAAGGGTTGCAACAGGCACTCCAGAGAAAATTTTGTGCTGTGAAGATAAAAATTGTTCTCAGTGGGGGTTTGAGATGAGTCACGTTCACAGAAGTCCTTTTTGAAAATCACACTCCGGTGGAACAAACTCAGTATTATGGCACAGTCGCTTTCTGATGGTATTTTATTTAAAAATATGTTTATTTAAATTCGATTTCAATCAGTTTTTTTTAATAACGCGCTCAACCTGACCTTTTATTACCAATGTGAGGAATGAGGTTAACGTAACAGCCATGACGTTTAACATATATTTTGTCTCATTATTTGATTAGACTGCCTAAAGTTAAGACACTGTATGCAAAATCCAATGACAAACGTCTTATTTTCATCATAATAGCTGAATGAATGTATGTGAATGAATGTGAAATGTAATAAAGTCACGTGACAATCACTGAATAATGTTTACCGGGTCACTTGCTCTTTTAAAAAAATGTTGCGAATATTGTTGGATCTGTGACAAACTGCCTTTGTTCCCCTTTGGATTAAAGCATCTGCTAAATGTGTGAATGTAAAAAAAAAAAGTAGTACATTTATCATTCTAATCTGGACATAACCGAAGGATTGATCTCAGAAAGTACTTTTTTTCCCTGGAAATCTTCCAGTTTTGTCCTAAAATGTGTCCATTACATGATTATTCTACAAAAATAGTTCAAAAAAAGGTCTTTTTTGGGAAGCTTTTAAAAGCATTTCCTTTACAAAACTGAATATTTTTCCCTGTCCGCTCCTCAAGAAGCAAGGAAGGGGAGGATGCAAGTTATTACATTGATGACAGATTATAAAAACATCCTTATTTTCTTTAGAATAACATGCACTGATGGTCTTTTTATTTATTTATTTCGTTTGTTTTTTCATTAGTCATTTTTATTACTTGTAATAAAATAAAATAAATGTTAACTGTAATAAAATAAAATCTTTTTTTTATTATTTCAGCTAGTTATATAGATATATGGGAAATATATATGGCAATAACACACAACAAAATGAATAAATTTGTAACTACCAGTTAAATTAAAATGAAAACAGAAAATATAAAAACTCAATCTATAAATAAAACTATAATAGTATTGCAATAATACTAAAATAACATTTTTTTTTATTTGAATTATTTTTGTTCTGTATATTTTTGTTTCATATGTTGAAAATTGGCTTCTTTTATCATGTATATGAAGGCAATAAGCTGCTTGAGGATGTACATTACAGTGATATTACCATGGTTTACCAAGGGCTGCTTCATGTTATGCCTAAAACACCCCTTAACCATGGTAAAATCAGTGTAACATGGTCTAAAGTGGCTTATTTCTTTAATTAAGCCCATATGGACCTGAAAAAACGTAATTAGAAAGAGAGCATAACCATGTAGAGCCAGTGTTAGTATGTTAGTATGTGAGCTCAGTCTGTATGTGTGTGTCTGCATATGTGTGTGTTTGTGTTTATCTCTCGGCCTTGTATCCGTGGGCTAATTCATCAGTCTGTTGTGGTTTGGGCTCTGAAGGGTCGGCCGTGACGACACACTGCATTACCCATGAGTTTCCCTCGATTTCAATGAGGTCTAGAAATCACATTAACACACACAGATAATGAAGTTTCTCAGCTAGTCGCGTCCTACGTCACCGATAAAGGCATTCATTACGCTCACATTTTGAGGAATCTGTATTGAGATGCCGCATTGGAAATGAGGTCACTGTAACAGTAATAAAAGCAAATATGATAAGAGCAGCAAAAGTAATATAGCAAGCCCTAGCAATCACCTAGAACGCCCCAGAAAACACAATAGAAAAAACGCTCGCAATCACCTAGAATGCCCCAGCAACCGCATAGCAATGCCTTAGCAATCAGCTAAACGCCCCAGCAACCGTATAGCAATGACCTTGATCATGTATAATGCCAGAGCAACCACATAATGATGCCCTAGCAATCATCTATAACTCCCCAGCAACCATATTGTAATGCCCTAGCAATCACCTAGAATGCCCCAGCAACCGCATAGCAATGCCTTAGAATAGTAAATGCCAGCAACCGTTATTATAGCCACCGCCCTCGCCACATGATATGCCAGAGCAAACCACATATAATGCCTAGCCATCATCTTATAAAATCCCAGCAACCATATTTGTAAGCCCTAGAAATCACTACGAATACCCCAGCAAACAAAAAAAATGCATTAGCAATGCCTAGCAATCCAACCTAAGGATGGCCTCGACAACGATACGATAATGCCTAGCAATCATCTAGAATGCCCCAGCAACTGCATAGCAATGCCCTAGCAACCACATAGTAATGCCATAACAATCACCTAGACTGCCACAGCAAACCACATAGCAAGCCCCAGCAGTCGCATCGTAATGCTCCTAGCAATCACCGTCAAACGCCCAGCAACACTTAGCAACCTCCAAGAAAACCCCAGCAACACCGAGATTCTAAAATCCACTAGATTAAACGTAGGAAATGCATTCGCAACACCCTAGCAACCAGTATCAACTAACAACCACCAAAAGTCACCCTAACAATCTAGCTAGCAACTCCCTGGCAACCTTCCAGAACATCCTAGTACCTGCATAGCAACACTCTATCAACCACCTAGGCCCTAAAAGCACCTCCAAAGGGCTCCTAGAACCTAGCAAACAACCTTAGAACCCACCGACAACATGCCAGTGAATGCATAGCAATGCCATAGCAACCAGCATTACCTAGCAACCACCAAAAGACCATAACAACCCCCTGACAACCACCCAGAACATCCTAGTAAGTGATAGACATACTTAGTGAACCCCAAGAGATCCTAGAACCTAGCAACACACTAGAAACCACCAGACCATGTTAGTGACTGCATAACACCCTAGTGACAAGCTATCAACCTAACAACCACCAAAAAGTCCTTAGCAACCCCCTGACAATCTTCCAGAACATCCTAGTACCTGCATAGCAATGCTCTATCAACACGAGGAATGAGAACACATAGCACCCCAAGAGTCCTAGAAGAACCTAGCAACACACTAGAAACCACCAGAACAGGCCAGTGACTGCATTGCAACGCCCTAGCAACCACCTATCAACCTAATAACCACAAAAAACCCTAGAAACCAGCTAGAACCCCCCTGGCAACCTCCTAGAACATCCTGGCATGGTAGTGGTGAGTTTAAGACATTTTCCAGTAGAATCTAGTGTGTTATTAGGATGTTTTGAGTCTAGTAACAATAATCAATGTCCAGCACTTCAATCTCTCGCTCTGATCTGACCTCTTTCCCCGCAGGCCGCTTTAATAGTCCATCTGTGGGAGGGACACGACTCTAAATGAGCAGATTTCTCCATCGCCCCGCACAATAGAGACACTCTAAATAGGAACGCTACACTAATTTGCATACTCCGCCCCTCTCGGCCGTATCCCATTAGCAGGTTTCTTTGAGAAAATGTTTTCTGGTCCTCCTATTCCAAAAAGATCTGATGTGTTTTTTTCCCCTCTCCGTTTCTCCTCATTCCCAGCTCCATTTGAGCGCGGTGGGGTTATTTATGAGGGTGCTGGAGGAGATTTCAATCACTGCAGATCCGTGGCTCAGGCCCTGACCTTCCTGTAAGACACTCTTCCTGGAATGAGGAATGGGGTCGGGTGAAGACTGGGATTGAAAGAGAGAACCCGGGCAAAAAACATTCAAACAGACCACACCTTGTACAGAATGACGTAATTAATGATGGATAAGATGTGAGTCGCTATTGAGCATGAAAACATCTTGATTTGCATTGAAACTGCTGGGAAAATCATAAGCACACTCATTGTTTACCGTATCTAATCCATTCAATTTCAGTGCTTGAATACTGAAATGGCTTGTTGAAGTTTAAAAGCTTTATGACATCCCTTGTTTGGGATTCTCATCACAAATGAAAATACAGAAATTTTAAAATTGAAATAAACTAGGTACTACAATTACTAAAACTGAAATAAACAAATAAAAATAAATAATAAAATAAAATATTATACAAAAGAATAAAAATGAAAAAATTTTCTTAAACTAATAAAAATAAAGCTGAAATAAAAAAATAAGATGAATAAAAATAAAATAAAGATGAATAAAAATATTGAAAACTAATAAAAATCACAAAAGCACATAAAAATTCAAATGAAAACTGAAAATATAAAAATAAAAAATAAAAACATAAAGATGAATTAAAATATTTTAATTATTTAAAATAATACTAAAAATGACAAAGGCACATAAAATTACTAAAATTAAACTGAAAACTGAAAATATAAAAATAAAAACAAATTTAAAATATTAATAAAAACTATAATAATAAAATAAATTAAAAAATCGTGCATAAAAAAATTACACTGAAATACTGAAATAAACGACAAATAAGCCAAATAAAATAAGAATTTAATAGAAATTTAAAATAAAAAACATACAAATAAAAACACATACTAAAATTACTAAAACTAAAAATAAAAATGAAATAAAATATAAATATTAAATAAAAAAAGATTAATATAAATATTGAAAAAAAGACAAAAGCAAAATAGTTAATACAAATTACAACAACTGAAAAAAGAAATAAAAAAGATTAATAAAATTTTTGCAACAAAAAATAAATAAAAAAAATAAATCAAAATGGCAAAGCACATAAAAAGTACACCCCTAAAATGAAAATTAAAAGCTGAAATTTAACAATCAAAATAAAAATAAAGATAATTAAATATTACATCTTTACGATATCAGATATACTGAAGTCTTGAAATTAAAAGCTACTTCAAATATTAAAAACACTTAAATGTACATAAATAATACTGAATTAACACTGGGGATGAATTCACTAGGATCTGTTGGCACTGGTGACCTCTGTGGATCTGGGTGTTAAGCAGACGACCAGTATTTCTGATAAAGATAAACGGTTAATCCATGACCTCTGAGAGTTACTAACACATCATTACTCTTTCCCGGCAGCTCTGAGTGTTGCAAACCATGTCTGTAGTCCTCCAGACGTATCTGATGGTTTCATCATGTGCTTGAGAGGATTCTGGCTTTGTTTCATTCTGATGATGGTGGCGTGTTCAGGGGCTATTTGGAAAATAACAGTCTTGCCTCGTTACCATTGTGTCCTTGAGGAAAAACACTCCACCCTTGGTTTTTCTCTATAATTAGTGTACTGTAAGTCACTTTCCATAAAAAAAAGCATATGTTAAATTACCATTAGCAAATGTAAAGTCTGGAGTCATGACATTGAATGTGTAAGGAAAAAATAATAGTATGAGCAATTAGCAGCATGTTTATATATAGTGGCTCTAAACAGATTCAGATGCATAAGAACAAGTTAAAAATGACAAAAGTGTAGACAATGTCTTTTATTTTATACAAAATTTGAAAAGGATGTTTCCAAAAGGGTTTGTTTGTATATATATATAATATAGTATCTAATATAGTATATATAGAGATATATCTATATATGGATATGTTATGTAGAGGTATATGTATATATATATATATAGTTATATATATATATATAATTTTTAGAGGATATATGTATAGGTATATGTATAATATATGTATATATATATATATATGTATATGTATATGTAAATATATATATTTATAATATATTTTATATTATATATATATGATATATATATATATATATGGTTTATTAATATATATCATATGTATATTATTATGTATATATCTTAGATATATATTATAGATTATCTATATAATAATATGTGTCTATATATATATATAATGTGTGTATATATATATATAAAATATGTGTATATAAATATATATATGGGATAATAGATATATATATATATGTGTAATATAATCTATATAGATATGTGTATATCTATATTATATATATATATATGTAGATAGATATTATTGTGTATTATAGATATAAGGTTATAGATATATATGTCTATAGTTATATATATATATATATATATATCTATGTGTGTGTGTGTGTGTCTATATACTAACATTTTGTTATTTTAGTACATAGGGAGTAAAAATGAAAATTAGTAAGTTGCTTTGCACTATTTGGCAGATTTTTTTCATTATTTTATATGGTTTAATACGTAGAATTCTATTTTATTTCAGTTACATTTTAATTGATTTCAATTAATGACAGGTTTCTTATGGTTTTTTTTATCTTCTATTGTTCAGATGAACGGGTATAAAATACATCAGGAAATATTTGAAATAATAATGCACTGAACAGTATTTCTGACACTCACTGGAATCCTTTTTTTTAGATTTGTAACATTGCATAACACACTCTCAATCAGCAGGAATGGATGTACTGTACGACAGGTGCAGAATGAACTCCAAAATCATCTAACCCTAATCTAGTCACATTAATCTTCCCTAGCTGAGGGTCCATCAAAGGTCAAAACTTCTCAAAATCGAATGAGTCAACATTCAGTTAGTTTGGGTTGAGGTTGGTGCACCTGTACTGCAGATCTCTGATGAATGCTTGATTGTTTTAGCGTGGTGTTCTAAAGCATGCCGGTTTACTCTGGAGAGCAGTAGAGTTTCCAGCATGTGCAGCAGATGAAGCTTGCAGGAGAAGCTGAATGAGAGAATCGGAGGCATATGGACTCAGCAGCTGAACGTTTGTCCCTGCTGGTTTGAGCTCAAATCTGTGTCGAACCCAACTCTGAAGTTTTTGATGTTGACCTAAATAACATCTAGATCTACAATCTAGATCATTTGAGCTACTTTTAAAGTTTGAAAGCTGAAAGTGGCCCGTTTGTGCAACTTGTGTAATAGATTTGAGGAGTTTAAAAGCATCTTTTCTCCTACTATGGAAATGTTTCACATAGTTTGACCATAAAGTGTCCAAATGATTGTTTTGGCTTCATTTTGAATAATATATCTGTATTTTTTTTAGGTTGGGTAATATATTATATGACATACCATTTGCATAATAGTCTGTGGCAATGTTTCCATTTATCAGTATATAATGACTGAAAAGTGAACGAATGTCGACGTTCATATTCCATGGGATTTATTGGGTTCTCAGTTATGTTTTTTAAGTATTTAAGTATCAACTTTGTTTCATGTTTCTCCTATAACAGAACTATGGAATTAATGTAGGTAACATGACTTAATCTTATAGCTGTATAAAAACAACTGTGATATTACATTACTTGCTTCACTTGTTCACCAGTGGATCCTCTGCAGTGAATGGGTGCCGTCAGAATGAGAATCCAAACAGCTGATAAAAACATCACATTATCCACAAGTAATCCACTCCAGTCCAGCAAATTGGTGACGTGAAAAGCTGTGTGTTTGTAAGAAACAACTCAAGAAGTTTAGTTTGTAACTTACGACCATGGTTGGTCCATTAATCCAAAATAAGTTTCCTCAGGAAAAAGGTGAAGATCTCAACATCAAAATCCACACACGTTTGTTTAGAACTATTTCAGTGTTGTAAAACAGGATGGATATTGCAATTTCTCTCCTGATTCAGCCAAGATGACTTTTTCACTGGAGAAAACAATTTTATGGATTATGGACTCACACTTTAGCTAGAGAATTGGTTTGAAGTTAAAAAACTTTTTTTAATTACAAACGCTGTTTTTCTCTTCACAAGATGTTAACTGCTGGACGGAGTGGAGTGGCTTACTTGTGGATTATTGTGAGGTTTGATTCAGCTGTTTTGGACTCTCATTATGATGGAACCATTCCAATGCAGAGCACCATGCTGAGCACGTGATGCAGGAAATTATTCAAATAGTCCCCTGAAGAAACAAACTCATCTTCAGCATTTACATACATTTTCAGCAAATTGCCATTTTTGGATGAACTTCAAATAGATGTAATGTGTGAATTTTCTTATGGGATTTAGAGTTTTTTTTTTTTTAATGAAGTCTCTAATTTTGAACCATATAGCTTTGGCTTTTTAATTTGAAAGTCAATTGAATTGTCTTCAAGTATACTTTATTTTTATGAAACAAAGTGTCACTGTACAGTGCATTTACATTTATTCATTTAGCAGATGCTTTTATCTGAACGCTTACAAAGAGAACAGAAGGTGGGCAAGCAATAAGTCTATTTAACAGTTATCTGATGTGACCTTCAACTATCAAAATGAAACTTGCTCTTATAAATTCCAGCGTCTAGTTTCATCATTTAAAACTCATGACGGGGGTTATTTACAAATGTTCTTGCCTTTCACTCGCCCTTTAGGTGCAGATGAGCATTCGGTGTGCGTGTGTGTGTGGATGTGTGTGTGTGTGAGAGAAGCGGTCGATCCTTCTGCTCACCCCCTGCAGCGCCGATGATAACAGCGACAGCAGAAACATGACGTCCGTTCCAGTCAGCTGGGAATGAGAGTTCATCCTTAAGAAAGGAGGGGTCAAGACGTCAGAGCGGCCATTGCACTGCTTAATAACACGCTGTATGTGTGTGTTTGTTCTTGAACGCACGTCCACGTATGCATGCATGTGTGCATTTACGTGCAGCGTCCTCATATAGAGAGTCTCTGAAACACACTTCAAACATTAAACCTAGTCAAGTGCTCAAGCGCCTGCGGACGTGAAGGGCTCTTGCTAACACAAGAGTAATCCAAGCTTACATTCAGTGCTAAACCAGACCGCTCGACTCTGTGCATCCCAATCACTCGTTCATCAGTTCACACACGTCCGTTCTGCCCTTAATGCTGAACCCAGGGATGTTTGTCTCCTTGAGCTGAGCTTAAACGCCGTATGAAGAGAACGCAGGTAACCAAAATGAGTCCGAACCCCCGTTACGAACATCTTCATCATCAACACTTCTCTCAGAGAGCTTTTCTGCACCTCTTAGTATCAAAACTGCTTTTTTTAGATCCTGCTGGATCATCCATAGAGATTGAGATAGAGATTAATTGGGTTCTCAGTTGTTTCATTTACAGTATCAACTCTGTCTCTCCTAAAATAGTACTAATTTCATCTTGTAGCTGTATAGAAGCAAATGAGATAGAGACCATTTTTTGCTCAATGTTCAATTTGGCTTTTATTGTTTCTATTTTGACATTCTCAAAAGTTTCACTGCTGTCTAGCAGACACATTTGAGACATTAAATAAGTGTAGTTTGTAAGTTTCCTCAGCAGGTATAATTTGATCTCAGAAGAATTAGATGAGAAATATTTGAGACTTTGATGCAGAATTTAGAATCTTGGCAAATTTAAACATTTTGAGACATTCTTGAGATCTCTAGAAGAGACATGAGATTGGTACTGTAGGAGACAAATCTGAGAAATGGGAGACTAATTGCTGTTTTTATTTCATTGCTGTCTATGAGAGATGATTGAGATGATAAAGAGGTTTCATTTTGTGATTTTTCCTCATTAGAAACTCAATTTGGTCTCAGAACAATTAGAGGATATTTTGTGATTTGTCTTACGAGATGCTTGGGTAATATGGTCTCAGAAGGATCAGATGAGAAATATTTGAGTTCATAATGAAGAATCAGGCTTTTCAGTGCAGATTTTCGACGCAATGCAAATTAGTTTGAGGCAATGTTGAGATACTTGGAGGAGAAATATTTGTGTTTATATGGAAGAATCAGACTTATCAATACAGATTTTCAGAGTATTGCAAATTTGGACACAGACTGAGACATTGTTGAGATCTCTAGAGGAACGTGAGATCACTGGGGTCTTTTAAAAGAAAAATCTGAGAAGGAAGAGACCGTAATTGTTCCAATTGAATCTCATTGCTGCCTAAAACAATCGACTGCGATGTTAAAGAGATCTCACTTGTAAATCAGATGATACATATTTGAGTTTATATTAAAGAATCTGACTTTTCAAATCAACATATTTGAGATATTTAGAGGAGACCGGTCTTTTTAAGAGAAAATTCAGACAATTCCTTTTTAGGTGCTGTCTATAGAGAATAGAATGAGATGTTAAAGAGAATTAATTTGTTAGATGAGAAATATTTGAGTTTGTTTTGAAGAATCTGACTTTTCAATGTAGATTTTCAAAGCAATGCATATCTGAACACAATCGGAGACACTTGAGATATTATGAGGAAACCTGAGATTACTG
This sequence comes from Sinocyclocheilus anophthalmus, assembly GCA_018155175.1. Classification (NCBI taxonomy): domain Eukaryota; kingdom Metazoa; phylum Chordata; class Actinopteri; order Cypriniformes; family Cyprinidae; genus Sinocyclocheilus; species Sinocyclocheilus anophthalmus. The sequence continues at coordinate 48,608 of JADLZN010000317.1, read as the reverse complement.
CGTCTTTTCAGAAGAACAATCTGAGAAGCAGGAGACTGTGATTGCTCTTTCTTCAATCTCAGCTCTGTCTATGAGAATGGATTGAGATGTTCAGGAGATCTCATTGCTATTTTTCGTTCCTCTGGGATGTCCAGTCATCGCTACACCCCCGTGTTTACCGTGTGCTGTAGACTGAGACTGAAGCGCTTCTCCCCACTCAAAGCTTCACTCTCGCATTCATCCAGTGGTTTGTGTGGGATCCGGTCGCAGCATCATCATCCTCATCCTCATCACCAGCGCTCGCCATGGAAACCCGTCTTCCTCATTCAGTGATGTGATGTGCGCTCGCCGTTTGTCATCATCAGTATCGGCGGTGGCGGACGGAGCGGACAGACAGCAGCGGATTCTTCTCTAGAGGATGTACCGTGTTACCGGAGGGAAACGGCGGAGAGTCTTTCCGGGGGCCCTTCCGTGAGAAACGAACGAGACGCGGATTTTGGACTCGATCTGTGCGGTGAGTGAACCTGACAATAACGCTGACATGCTAAACATGCGCCAAAATGAATGACACACGCATGCATGCGCGAGAGAGCGCTTCACGCTGCTGTCAAACATGCATGCCAATTTCTGCTGCATCGGGTCTGACGCATTTTGCAGTTGTCTGTGAGCCAGGGGCCAAAGCTAGAGCTCCATTCAGTCTCGGTGCTCAAGTTATTCATTTAGTATGCGTTTATTTATTTTTTGGCATTCACATTTATGCAAGATTTGCTTGGGCATCTTCAATGACATTTTTTTTACAAGGCTGTTTGCTCTTGTATTATATGTTAAAGTTATTTCATTCCATTGATTGACTTTGTATGCATGACAATTGGCGCACATCTCAGGTATTATAGCACTGTGTGATTAAACATTCAACTAGCGTTTTTGTCTGTAGTTTGTCTGAAATGCATCACGGTTAACTCTTTGAAGGGGTCATATGTTGCGCTTTCATTTTTTCCTTTCTCTTTGGAGTGTTACAAGCTCTTGGTGCATAAAGAAGATCTGTAAATTTGCAAAGACTAAAGTATCAAATCCAAAAAGATATTCTTTATAAAAGTTAAGAGTCAACCACGCCTACCTAAAACGGCTCGTTCTAACACGCCCCCACATATCTACCTATGTGGGAAGATTTGCATAACGCCGCCCAAATTTTCATGCAAAGAAAGAAGGCATAACTTATTCTTGCTGTAGAATTGTTGATGCCACTCTCCATGTCGTGAAGGCGCTGTGTTTTTCGTTGTGAAAGCGAAACTACTTTGTTTGGTCTTCCAAAAGAGGACGAAATCCGCTTCGTCATGCCTGGAGCTGATCCGTGCTGGTCGCTGAGGGAATACATCAACTTAGTGCTGTGGATCGCCGGCTCGGCTTTCACTGTTTTCACCGCTCCTTCGCCGGGACCGCCGTTCTCGACCCCGCCGCCTCAGCTCACTCTTGCCCAGCTTCAGCTCACGCCAAGCCGGGGTTTTCGCTCACGCTAGGCCGCTGTGTTTTTCGTTGTGAAAGCGAAACTACTTTGTTTGGTCTTCCAAAAGAGGACGATATCCGCTTCGTCATGCCTTGAGCTGATCCGTGTTGGTCGCTGAGGGAATACTTCAACTTAATGCTGTGGATCGCCGGCACATTTTATGAAGGACTGTTTACTGATCCTTGGAGAGTAACGTTAGACTAAAATGCCGTCAGTTCTGACTCACGTAAGTAAGTTTTCTTTTATCATTTATCACTGATGATTTAAACACGAGTTTTGGGCAGTGTAGAGTAGCACTTGTTGTTTGTCATTTCTCTGATCACAAATGCAGACAGAGTTTTATGTTTACACGGCGCGATGCAATGCAACGCAACACGTAAAAAGACAGTATAAGTCATTATAATCAGTAATTATGTCCCCACTGGATGCAACAAATGCCTCGTTTGTAATGGGTTTTAATGTTTTTGTCTCGTCACTCCGGCTGGGACACACATCACAGTATGTGAGGGGCGTAACATTTTCGTCTCACGCTTGAGGTATTCGGCCAATCACAACGCACTGGATAGCTGGCCAATGTGAGCACACCTCGCTTTTCAGAACGATTGAGCTTTGGAAAAATCGACGCGTTTCAAAAAGGCGGGGCATAGAGGAGAACAATAATGTACAGTATGTGGAAAATAATGTGTGTTTTTTTTACTTTAAACCGCATAAACACATTTCATTACACCAAATACACAAAATAATGTTCTTTTTAGCAGCATCATATGACCCCTTTAATGCCTGTGTAGTTACTGTAAGGGATGCTGAGATGTTTGTTGACATGGTTTTAAGGTAAACTGTCAGTCTACGTGAATATATTTATGATTTTTGACAACATATTAAATCTAATACACAATTGGGCTTCTTTGCTTTTCTTATATTTTCAGAGAATTAGTCCCATTTAATTGAACCTATCTCAATTAGTGCACATTAAAGATATAGATGTGTCATATAGGTGGACTGTAAAAAATGAATATGAGCAGCTGATTCTACATGAACTGACACTTAAAAATGACGTGGCTTAAGTTTCCAGGTTCTTTCAGACACATGTTTTACTTGAATGAAAACAGGCTATTTTGCATATGTATCTGTGGAATGTCTTGCTGTAGGTGTTTAGTATTTGTCTGCAGTGTCTGAAACGCATCATTAACTCTTTAAGTTAATTGTCTAAGGAGTTACTGTAAGAGAGACTGTTGTCATGGTATCACGGTAAACAGACAGTTCCTTTCATAAGATGTTAATTAACTTATTTTGTTGATACTGTAACTGTAAGAGATACTGATATTTGGTTGTCATGGTATCAAACTAAACATGTCCTTTGAGAAGGCAGAGATTCAGTGCATGGCAAGATATTGCTTGTCAAGGTACTTAAAAGGGTAGCTCACCCAAAAAGCGAAAATACTGTCATCATTTGCAGTACTCGTACTCAGCCTTTTTCTGTGGACAACAAAAGATTTGTATGCCACAATGCCCATCCATAGTGACCACGTCTGTTAAGCTTCAAAAATGTATAAAAGTGTCATAAACACACTCAAAAATACTGCGGCCTAAATCTAAGATTTTTGTATTTGAATTGCATTAAAATGTCAATTTATTTAGATTGTGCAATTTTATCATAAACAAATGTTATGTGATGCATATTTGTCAGTCTAATGAACTGAGTGTGTTTTAAATACAACAAAGTTTATATCTATCATAGATAAATCCAATCTCCAATCCAGTATATGCCAGAGAAACAAGTGTGCAGCCATCTTTAAAATTTTATCTTTGAACTGCCATTTTTGTCAGTAGACCGGGAAGATTTTAAAATGAGCGGTTCATTCATAAATTCTTACGACCTTGCCTTTGCTGTGGAAATACAATCGGTAGACTACATGAAAGACAATGAGAGCTGTCGCTGAAAGGAATATGCTAATAAAACAAATATGCTAATTAGACCCCGCCCCCACTGTTTCTGCACATGGTTTGGTTTTTTTAAGCATATTGCAGCATATTAAACAACATTTAAAACTTGATTTTCACTACATTGGGTCCAAAATGGCGCACCTGAATGGTGATTTTCACTGAAGAACTACTTAAATTTCGGTCTATTATGTTGGAAAAATCTGTTTAAGGATTCTTAAACAATTCTCCTTTTGGTTTTCCACAGAAAAAACAACAACATACAGGTATGTAATGACATTAGGGTGAGTAAATAATGACAAAACTTTAATTTTTGTATGAACTATCCCTTTAAGCCACCGTTATATATTCTCTCGATCTCACAGACAAACAGAGCAATTTTGGCTCGTCTAAAAAGGGCGTCTTTCACTGCTGGTTTAGGCTCGAGAGACACAAACCGCTCATAGATTCTCTTTTTGTCGCTAAACTGTAAGCAAAAAGCAGTCAGCGATTGATCGCGGTGTCCCACAGCTGCCTGATTTAACACGTATTTAGGACTTTTCTCCCCCCAGATGTTCCGTTCCGCGCTGGCGGGGCTCCAGCTGGCCTGGTGCGTGTCTGTGATTGGTTCTCTCTGCAGGTTTCTGATGGGTGAGCGGCCACGGTTGGACGGGACCTTCCTTAATTAAAAGCCCATTGTGTCGGTAGGGGGTTTGATTGATTGCGCTTTTGGGTGTTGTGGCAAATCTAAAGACCGTGTGGAGGGTGTCGCTCAGCTCTGCGAAGGGCTTGCGAGAATAAATCAGCATTTAAAACAAACACCGCCGTTCGTCCCAATTAGTGGAAGCGTGGTGGGTCATCGGCACAGTTTAGAAGAAGGTGGCCTCGGATCTGAGCACTGGTGTCTCACCGCCACACAACCATTAGACGACAGGCCCTTTTAATGAAACACTTTATATGTGTGATGTCAACAGGGATTTATCCTTTGGCTGTGATGCAGGATATGCCTCAAAACAGTGCGACCAGCATCCAAAATTAACCTTTTACACACCTGCCAATGGCATGTGGATGGAGAAATTTACTAGCCATAAATATATCTTGCAAGCATGACTTTATTGTGCATTATTTTTATTCAAATATACGTCTTGTGCTATTGACAATGGAGTTACTTGTAGACTAGTTATTCACGCACCAAGGCTGCATGTTTGATCAAATAATACAGTGAAAACAGTAATAATGTGAAATATTATTATCATGCAAAATGTTATTTATTCCTGTGATCAAAGCTGAATTTTCAACATCATTAGCCTACTCCAGTCTTTAGTGTCCTTCAGAAATCATTCTAATATTCTGATTTGCTGCTCAAGAAACATTTCTGGTTATTATCAGCATTTGAAATCTTTTATAACATTATACATGTCTTTGCTGTCACATTTGATCAATTTAATGCATCTTTGCTGAATAAAATGATTAATTTCTTTCAAAAACAACAACCGTATACTGCCTCCAAACTTTTAGATAAACCTTTGATGATAAACTATCCACTTTGGTTAGAAGATGTGCGGGTTGCATCAGTCGCTGATGTTTTCTTCAGTAGATGGATTGCATTTCTAGTTTGAATCAGTGACGGTCAGTGAAGGTCAGAATATCATCTTACAGTTCAGTTTAAGCTGTGCACGATGTTGCCAACTGGCGAGTAGCTGTTTAGTGTATTTGCCAAGGCCAGTTTTTACTCTTATTTTCCACTTGGCAAGGGTTCATTTGGACTTTGTGTTCAATGCTTTGAAATGAACAGCACACCAGTGTTAAATGGATGTTTTAAAAGATGGCATTGCTGTCAGTATTGCATTGTTTGAATGCAGTTGCATTACTGAGCCATAAAAAAAAAAACATGGTTTACGGTTGCCTATAGAAAACCCTAATTAATATGAATCTAGCTAATGGTGACTGTTGACTAAAATTCTTGTCTAACCCAAGAAAAATGTTCTAGAATGTCAAAACTCCACCAATGATTTAAAAAATGATTTGAAAATGTAAATTGTTTTTGGTGTGTGTTTAAAGGAATAGTTCACATAAAAAAATTAAAATTTGCCGAGACTTTACTTACCCTCAGGCCATTCAAGATGTAGATGAGTTTGTTTCTTTACAGATTTGAAGAAATGTAGCATTCCATCACCTGCTCAACAGTGAATCCTCTGCAGTGAATGGGTGCCGTCAAAATGAGAGTCCAAACAGCTGATAGAAACATCACAATAATCCACAAGTAATCCACAGCACTCCAGTCCATCAGTTAACATCTTGTGAAGCCAAAAGCTGTGTGATTCTATCCATCATCAAGACATTTTTAACTTCAAACCATTTCTTTTGGCCAAAATGTGAGTCCTCTATCTATAATAATGCTTCCTCCAGTGAAAAAGTCTTTGGGTCTGAATCAGGAGAGAAATCTGCACAGATCAAGCAGCGTTTACAAGCGAAAACAGTCCAAAAACAAATATGTCAGTGAATTTTGATATGATATGGACTGGAGGAAGCATTATTATGGATCATGGACTCATATTTTGGCCATGAAGCAACAGTTTGAATTAAAAACATCTTAATTATGTTTCTTACAAAGACACAGCTTTTCACTTCACAAGATGTTACTTGATTGACTGGAGTGGTGTGGATTACTTGTGGATTATTGTGATGTTTTTATCAGCTGTTTTGACTCTCATTCTGACGGCACCCATTCACTGTACAGGTCACTAAGGATGCACTTTATACTTGCATTGCACTGTGAGTTGCTTGCTGATGTTTCAAATCCTGATGTGTAAAATCAAACTTGCATAGCTGGAAGTGTCAGCGTTCACTATTTTCAGGCCTTATTGTCATTCTGATTATATAAAGAAAAGCAGTAAATTGGCTTTGAATTTGATGCAATATGGAGAAAAAATCAATGCAAGCATAAAAAGCAGTTTGAAGCTCTGAGTGTGTGTGAACTGGATGCATGATGTCATCTGTTTCTCTGGAGGTGAGGTTGTTTTGACACATGCAATACAACCGAGATACACTGAAAGTTTATCTTGTGCAGATCATGCAGCAGGGCAGAGAACTGAAGCAATAAGCCTCAGTTTTATTAGCCTTTTCTTCTTGAGTGGCTTTTTTTCCAGAATAAAGCATTTACATAAGGTGATGTGTTTTTAATGAAGCTTTATTGTTGTCGTTTAGATGCAAATTTAACATCCAGTAAAGCTCCTTTGCTCTCACAGTTACAGCTCTGTTGACATCCATCTTGCATTGAGGAAAGAAGCATCGATCTGCTGTCCAATCAGACAGACCCAGCATTATGACATCATAAGCAACCTCATATCGAATAGTTTATTATCGTGACAGTAGCCACATGCGACACATGTTCTTTGTTTACTGCTCTCAACGGACCTGAGAGGAACACAGCTGTAAATGGGCTTCGCTGAGGATGTTGTAGACCGTACCTGCTGTGATTATCAGGTGAAATGAATGACCTCATAAGTGTCAGGAGTGATTGATTATTTACATCAGAGAAATGGAGTGTGAAATGGTGGAGTAACAGAGGGTCTTTTGTGTTGGCCGGTGCTCTGGTGGGGGGATTGAGGGTGTATATATGTGTGTGTGTGTGTGTGTGTGTGTGTGTGTGTGACCCTGGACCACAAAACCAGTCATAAGGGTCAATTTCGAAATTGAGGTTTATACATCATCTGAAAGCTGGATAAATAAGCTTTCCACTGATGTATGGTTTGTTAGGATAGGACAATATTTGGCAGAGATACAAATATTTGAAAATCTGGAATCTGAGGGTGCAAAAAAATAAAAATATTGAGAAAATCGCCTTTAAAGTTGTCCAAATGAAGTTCTTAGCAATGCATATTACTAATCAAAAATTAAGTTTTGATATATTTACAGTAGGAAATTTACAAAATATCTTCATGGAACATGATCTTTACTTAATGTCCTAATGAATTTTGGCAAAAATAAAATCTTAATTTTGAACTACTACAATGTTGGCTACTTAAGCGACTTAAGACGTTTTTGTGCTCAGGGGTCACACCCACACACAACCCACACACACACACACACACACACACACACACACACACACACACACACACACACATATATATATATATATATATATATATATTATATCTATAGATATAGTCACTGAATCTTTGCTCCGGGTCCACACACACACACACCCAACACACACACACACACACACCATACCACCCCACACACACACACACACACACACACACACATATATATTAAGTTGCACGAAAGTCGCAAGCTCTAATCTGAAACAAAGAATGGCTGATTGTTTTCTGTGTGATTTTTGTGGGCAGCTGTTGGCCTTTGCTGATGGTCCAAAGTCAGGTTATGCTAGACTAGATGTAGTTTGCTAAACATGCTCCATTTATACAGCTAGTCTATTTAGAGCGTCATCTCAATACTCAAAGTGACATCATGCCAAGACCAGGAACTGATGCGGCTAATTGGAAGATTTACCAAAGGTGGCAAGAAGACTCGGGCAAAATGTCTGTTTGTAACCTTTGTAGAGACACAAATAAAAACTATTAGAAGTGAAAATGGTAAAATAACCATTGGCATAGTAGTACATTAATAGCCGAGGAGCCTTCGAGTGGTTACTTTCACATTCATGCTTGTTTTAAGACATTTCTCCACAGGCTATTCTCACTTAACCTAATATATGCAAAGTTATTTTAATAATAACAGAAACCCTTGGGTGCTAAGGAAGCTACTTTATTAAAGACTGAATATCTACAATAGCTAAATTATATATTTGACTGAATATATCCACATTTGTGGATAGTTTGTTTATGTCTTTAGAAATAAACTTTATTTAGTGCACACATATAGTTTCAGCCAGATTGTTGAGTACAAACCGACTTAATGGTAAAAATATGCAGATTTTTTTCATTCTTGTACAGCCGACACATGGCTATTTCTGAATCTTGAGCCCATAAGGGTGCAGGCGGGGCTCAGTGTCGGTGGCCTCTGTGGGTTGCTCTGAATGCAGCTCTTTATGGAGGGTGGCGTAATGTGTATTTGTTGTCCTTGAGTGTGGATGTATTTTTAGAGAGGCCACTTTTACACCAGGGGGCTTTTGTAGAGAAAATGACAGTTATATTTCCCATCTAACAAACACTTTTACAGTAAAGTGGCTCAAGATGAAGAGAAATAAGATCTAAAAGGAGGAACAAGGTCTTTGTAGAGTCATGCATGAGTGTTTTTTGCAGATTGGATGTGTCGCGTCTACTGTCACATTCACTAGATATACTGTATTCTGATTGGTCCATGGCAGATATTGTTGTATTATACTGTATTTTCCAGAATATAAGCAATTTGTAGAGAGAGACCTGCAGGGATAATGTACTTTTATGTACTTTTACCCGGAAACGAGTTAGTGTTTTATCATCCTGAAGTCAATAGGTTTTTTGAGTGACATTTTAATGCCTGACATAAGGTCTGTTTTATTCTATGACATAAATCAGTAATACATTAGTTGTGATTTTTTAAAAGCTTTTACTTCTTGAAAACGGCAGTTGCTAACAAGTGTCTAAATATACAGAGGACCCTGAACAGGTAAACTTATCTCCTAACTAGTTGCTTTCACAGCCTCATTGTGTTTTTAAATCACACTCAGCAGGCGCAATGATATTACGCAGCACCTGAAAATAGTCCCCAGCACGCTCCCTGTGCAAGCAGGTGGTCACGTTGGTTATGTTGACGGAAGTTAGCCTATTTTCAGGCACTGCGTAATATCATTGTGCCTGCTGCACCCATGGTACGGCAGCAAAGTGTCTTGATTATTACGCCGGAATGAGAGTATAGTTCCTAGCCATATCGGCCTAGAAAATCGCAACTTTTCATTTTCCGTCGGTCTTAGTACACGATGTAACTACAGAAGTGTCAAGTTTTAAATAGGAAAAATATCGAAACTCTTTGGTCATTTTGGAGCGAGATGCTATCGGTCTAATCAGATTCAATGATCTATGCTAAGCTACAGCTAAAAGTGCTACTGCCAGACCCGGAGATCGGCTGAATGGATTCGAAAACGGTAAAACTCAACTGTTTAACTCTAGGGGAGTTGGAAAATTTGCCTATTTTCAAAAGTAGTGGAGTGCTCCTTTAAGCCCGGACTGTCCTCTTCTAAAATAAGCCATCACTTTCGTAGCTCGTCTGGTAATAAGAGCGTTTCGCACGGCACGAGTGCTTTAAAAACCGTTTGACAGACACGGCACTTAATTTACTATCATTTTCACGTGACAATCCACCTGATGTTCCTCTCGGAGCAGCTTGTGTTAAAGCTGGCGGAGATTAGCCGCCGTTTCCATTCACGGAGCCGTGGTCCCACGTCACCGTTCCCGTTCTAATTCAGCTTCCTCATTATTTTAGTGTCTCGCAGCAGAATGAGAAAGAGCGACAGAGAGGGAGATAAAGAGAGAGCAGGAGGAGAGACAAATGGAGAGCAGATTGTTGAAGTTTAATTGAATCCATCAGAGAAATGAAGGGAGCCGGTGGCGCATTTACAATATGAGATTTGCATTTCTCCCGTGTTTGTCATGTTTGACAGCGTTCGCGTCCCTATGTTCGTTTCCAGACAGAAGGACCGCACGATAGCTTCCTGTAAGTGACCCGGGCCTGTGAATTTGTCCAATCAGGAGGCAGCGGAGCACGTTCACCGACACATTTGCATGTAAAATAAAAAGACGCACCCACCTCAGGGGAAGTTTAGCCCCCCCACAGCTACTAAAGACGCCGTTTCCCCAGGTAATTAATTAGTTTCCGAGCAGAAGCGATGCGGAGTGTGGTAATACCAGATGTTTGTTCTATTTAGTACTGCACAGTTGAAAACGGCAGCAGTCTGTTGGGGTGTTCCTAATTGTGTAATTGCGCCTTTAACGATAAAGATGACGAATGCTTCTTTGAATGTCGGCCCCCTGGAAGGGCCCTCGTGGCATTATGAAGACGAGCGCACCAGCAGGGCTAAAGTTAAAGCTCATTTGTTTGGCCCTGCTGCATTAGCTGCACTAAAACATGCAAACTTTCTAAGTTCAGCTGGGTGTAAATGCCAGTGTACAGGTCTGAAATACTATCTTACTTATTAAAACGTTTGGACTGTATAGAGTGCTGCAGGGATGTCAAGTTAAGCATTTTAGCACTTCTGGTTCCATTGTCCTGAAGTTTTGAAATATGCTTGAAATAGGGTCTGTGGTGAACACAAGCTCAAGATATTTTATTCAATGACGTAAAATACATCAGTAATACTCCCTTGTGATTTTTTTCAACGCTTTTAGTTGTCTCGAAAAGTTGGTGGCTAACAAGAGTCTAAATGGGACTACAGAGGTCAGACATTAAACGTCATCATCTACTCATTAGTCACTTTTACGGACTGAAGGTGAAGTTCATTCATAGCCAATATTTAGCTTATTACTTCTGGAAATTGCGAAACACACGAACGCACAGTTGAACACGCGAAACAACTGAAACCGACACAAAACGATGTAGTATACATGCCAGACCAGTATGTGGATCGCTGTAATTCAGCCACAGAGATACACTAAAAATGGAGAAGAAGACTTGGAGCATGTGAATAAACCTTGTGCACTGTAGACAAACCCAACACAACAAGAAGCTTTAGCTAATAGACTCTGTAGCTTCTCCACCACGAACACAGGCATGTAGTCCGCCATTGTTGTTGTTGCTGTTAAGTGACGTAGCGGTGTATGACTAGGGTTGAGACATGGGGTGATGACATCATCGTTTCACAAAATATACGGATTGGCTGTACACACGAAAATGCGTTTTCAGATTTATCCGCTCTGAGACCCGGTTTAAAAAAAATACCGGTTTCAGGCTTCCAAAATGCCAAATCCGTCTGGACGAAACGGCAATACGATACAACATTTTTACATATACAGCTAAACGTGTCTCAGTGTGTATGGTCTGTTAGTTGGCCTACTAAAATGCACATTTTGGCATGAAGAAACTTATTTATTTATTCTGTTAAAGTCTTACTGGGATTACATCATCATTGGACGAAAAGCATCTTTCTCCAAGTGGCTGTGTATTATAAGTATATATCTTTGGAAGCGACATGTTAATTGCAAATATTTAATCATATTATGTTGTAGGTATTTTAACAGTTTTGGAGGACTCCTAAAAATGTTAAATGCACTTTTATTTTCACAATTTTCTTATTTAAATTGAGCATTTACAGCTCAGAAAATGCATGCACATTCTCAAAGATGGCAGTATGCACCAGGCTAACAGGGAACATTTTGGCATGGTTCACTCAAAGTTATGAACAAATGTTCTTCCAGTAACCTTAAAAGAATGGTTGTTTCAAGTTACCTGGTCTTGAATAACGTTAGCACAAAAACATTATTTATACATTGTTCATGGAACGTTTTTCTGAAACGTTGTAGTTGGATGTTTGTCTAATTTTTTTTAAGAGAACATTCAAAAGTAACTTTCCAAAAATGTCTACAAAATTCCAAAACGGAATGTTCCCATAACCAAGAAAGCACATTTATGTAATGTTTATAGGAAAATGTTTAGAGTACATTCAGAAATAATGCTTTCGCTACTTAATGAGAAAGTTGGCAAAACATTCTTAGAGCTCGGTATGTCGATGTGTACTTCGGCAGAACGCATTTGCAATAAATGGCAATACAAATGGATGGCTCTCTTCAGATGTTATAGACCTCATTGGTCTGTTCACATAATGAGTCAAAAATAGATCAAGACTGAAATGACTTCCAGTTCATTAGTCACAACTGAAATTGAAGGTGAAGTTGAGACCATTGCATTATGAGATACAGCCATTCTATGCATACAGAAATTCTGCATACATACTGCAGATATGTTAAGGTTCCCTGTCCAATCGGCGTTGAATATAGAGGTGCTGTATTGTGCTGCATTTTCTAAGTGGAACATTTCTGCTTCCTAGACAGACAAGCTCTAAAAAGCAGAGTGTGGAGCAAACAGAACAGCAGCTGGGCCTTTGGTTTGCTTGAACAGCCGTGTTCCAGTACAAAAGAAATGTCGCCAGCACTGCTCAGATGAAATTCAAGCGCTTAAATCCCCCCGCGAAGTGCTTCTTTCCCTAATATTTACATTGAAACGCATTCATTCGTCAGATAGCGGCTCGCTGTTGGTGCATACAGTCAGAATGTGCCGTGGATGCAGTTTAACACGAGTAAATTCATGCCTGGCAGCCCCAAAGAGCTAAACATTTGGGAGAATCCAACAGACTTAAAAAAGGCATTCTGGGATTTAACTGCGTTCTTTGTGTCTCATTGTCCTCGAAGGAACAGTGCTGTGCGATTAAAGAGCACAATGAAGGATCCTGCTAGGTTAGAAGAATGCTAATCAGTAGCACAATGTAAAGGCTATATTAACGCGGGAGGAATTGTTATGTGATACTATTTCAAAAGCAATTCATGTAGGATCATGGAGAAGAAATAATTAGTGGGTCTTGTTGTAAGTTTGTGTAAATGAATGTGTGTTGGCTGTAGATTTCATTCTGTTTGCACACACTGAAGAGATTTGAACAGATCTGGGTGTTGTGTAAGTACGGTATAAATAAAAAAAGAATCCTTCATTTCAGTTTTTTTTTAGATGCGTTTAGAAATCAGTGTGACGGACTGAAACCTGGTGCACACTGTATGATTTTGTCTGTGCTTTGTCATTATTGAGTGACAGATTAAGACCCCACTTAACATTCATAATGTAATGCAGCATCGCAATAAATATAAAAGCACATTTGTGTGCCTGTAGCTCAGCTTTTTTCGAAACACAGCAGCTTTTCCCAGTGACAAAACATTGCTTTTTTCTGTCATTTGCACTTTTCTAAACAGTTTTTTTTCTCATACATAGAAATGGATGAATCAGTTCATTCAAATGATTCAACCAATTAAAAACAGCTCAGAGATTTTTTTGAGTCTCTGCACAGATTCTAGCGTGACATTTTGTATGTGGCTTTTTTAGTTTTTTATTTTGTATTGTATAAATGATTTGTATTATATTAAATAGCTTGCAGTAATTTTGCAAAAATATTTATTCAATGAGATTTATATCTAAATGAAATGCACTCTTGACATAGTTTATTTAAATTAGTTTTTAATTTTAGATTTTCCATTTTAATTTTGATTTTAGATTAAATTTTAGACATTTTGTTGTGTGTTTGTTTTTATATTATTATTTAGTTTTTTAATTTCTTATTTCTTCATTATATATATATTATAGGTTTAGATAGATTCAAATTTAATTATAAGTACAGAGGACAATGAAATGCAGTTTATATTTCTATTTTAGTTGAAGAATTTTTGTACGTAACTTAAACTTAAATTTTCTTTCATATTGTTTCAAGGACATTTCTAATTCCAAGTTCATCTCTTTTTGTTTATTTATTTTTAATTTTATTTTCTGTTTAAATTTCAATATGTACTTTTTTTAAAACATGTTAATCTTATTTAATTTTACTAAATAAAGTTTAGTTTTTTGTTCAGAATGACAACACCTAAGCGGTTGTCAAGGTACTCTGAGTAGTGTGTAATGCATTGCTGTATGGTTGCTAGGTGTTTTTCAGACTTGCACATCCTGCAGGGAGCGTCTATTATCAAGTGTTGGCTATTGGCCTTGAAATCGTTTGACAAGGTAAATGGTTTGCAGTCATGTCATAACCACTTCACTCTCTCTGACCCCACAAGCTGTCCTCCGCCTTCACCTTTGACCTCTCATACATTACCTTTGATGAAAACCTCAGGCAAGCATTTCTACAGCAATGCGATTTGACCAGGACTCATGAAATATTCATTCTCCGTCATTTAATGGCATACACAAACACACGTCTGGAAAAATCAAACCTCTCATGATTGGTCAGTTATTAGAAACTAAATAACAGCACAAACACAGATCTGCTCCTCAAAGTCAACATGAAATGGCGTTTGCAGCCCATGCAATACATTATTTAATGAGATTTGACTTTTTCCATCAGGAATTGTTTGGATCATAGTGTGTGTTTCATATCAGAATGGAGTCAGAGCTGAAATTGTTTATTTATTTTTGCCTTTATTGCATTAACTCTACATTAAATAAATGCATAGGAGCAAGAATGCAAAATGACTGCATTACCTAAAACAATGCTTAAATAGCTATTTTTTTTAAATGTAGAATCGTGTACAATAATTTTAACAAATAAATATCAGCATACTTCCGTAATGACAAGTTTTCTAATAAGTTAATGCAAATGATGTATAATGAAATGAAATATGCACCATTTTGAACAGATTGCAGAACATGAATCTAAACACTGGATAAAGCCAGGCTCGCAATTCTTGTTTAATTTTGTTGACATATTAGAGTTATAGGTTTTTATAGAGGGGATTTTGGATTTCTCTATATTATGACGGTTTTTACTGAGGAGTTTGTTCACATATCATTTGCACTGATTAATATTCCATTCTATTCCTAAAAACATGGTGAAATGTATTTGGTAACACTTTACTTAAATCCTTTATGTATAATGCATTATAAAAGTAGTTATAATTCATAAATTATGCCTTTTAATGCACTGTATAATGCATTTTCTCATGAATAATTGGAACCACTGTTATAACACATTATAATACTTATCTATTCATTGTGCTCATCGAAAACATAATGATTAAACACATGACAAACATTCAACTAATTGAATGCATTTTAACTTTGGTTTCAATTATTTATGAAAAGATATAATGCATTAGCATGTACATTATGAATAACTTTATAATTCATTATATGTAAACGCTTAAAGTAAAGTGTTACCAAAAAAACATTTTCACCATGTTTTTAGGAATGAAATGTTATATAAATCAGTGTGAATAATATATCAACAAACCCCTCAGTAAAAACCTTCAGAATATAGATGGGAATAAAACTGCTAAGTTTGGTGTATGTAAGTGCTGCTGAAGTGGAGAAAAAACTTTTAAAGATATGTATTGTAATCGAAATACAGATGCAAATAGACAAATTACAATAAAATAAACACTATAATGTGTATTTTGTATTTTTACTTTCCACTAGTCTGAAAGAAGATACTGTTTTCACAAAAATACATCTGAAATTCAGCAGAAAGTATGAAAGTATAAGATGATATAGAAACAAAATTCACCATGTTTTTAGGAATAAAATGTTACATAAATCAGTGTGGATTATATATATGAACAAACCCCACGGTAAAAACCTTCAGAATATAGACATGATTAACACTGCTAAGTTTGGTGTTTGTAAGTGCTGCTGAAGTGGAGAAAAAACTCTTTAAAGATATTAATTGTAATTGCAATGCAAACACACATTGATAAAGTGCAATAAAATAAACACACTTAAATGTGTATTTAGGATATGTTATTTCCACAAATCTGAAATGAGATGTGTTATGGAAGCAAAAGAGCACAAACGTTGACCAGTGCATGAAAAACAATGGTTGTTCGGGGTCCATTTCGATTTCATCCTGACTTTAAAAGCACGCCTGCACATGATTTATGCCTTTAATATCACATTAATACCTTTTTCAAAAGACTAAATCTAAAACTGTGCCACATTAGCATCAGTCTCAGGCTGACGTATTCACAGATCGCTGGCCTATCGGTCACTATCAATAGACTAATGCTAATGCTTTGCTTAAGAAAGATATATGGGCCACTTTAGCGCTAGTACAGTAAAATAATGGATCTAGAAATCGAGGAACAGCTAAGAGAAAAGCCGCAGTGCATAATCAGTGTTCTTCCTCAATACCACTGCGTTTAATCCCAGTTCAGAGAGCTGGCGGCTTTTGTACTGATTTCCTGAGTAATTAAAACTGGGAAGAAGCTCATTTAGCTTTACTTCTCTCTCCGCAGACGGGGTCGGTCGTGGCCTGGGATTTAAAAGGGAATTTGACGGAGAAGCTTCATGCCCTGCACTGTATCCTGAGATTAAGCCATTACACTTTTCTTCTCTTCCAAGGTTCAAAGTCGCCATCCGTTGGCAGCGTTTTATTTATTCCTCAAAGAAGTGAGCAAAAACACAATTATGTAGGAAATAAAAGCAATTAATGGTTAAGATGAAAGAACTTCGCTATCCAAAACCTTCACATTTCATTATAAAGTGACGTATAAAATTACTAACTTGTGAAATATTCCTTTAAAATCTAAATCTGGTGGCCTGCTGTGACTAATAAATTATCGTCCACCATTAAAGTTGGTTGAACGGCTGCTGAAACTGAGTACGACTTAAATCTTGCTAATATTGTACGCAGCATGAAAGCAAAGGCAAGATGGTGACATATTTCGTGTCGCATAATTACTTCTTCTAAAGATAAAGCTGTAGGTTTGTTGGAGTTCAGTTGGGGGGAAGTTGGAACAGAAGTTGTTTTAGCTCAAAGGGTTTTGACGTGTGGAGCGTGAAGGGAACATCCAGAATGCGTTCGGAGCGACACGCGCCCTTAATGTACAGCACGGCTCAAAGAAATAACTGCAGTTTCATGTGGGGAATAAAACTGGCTTGTGTTAATGGATTGAACTGGTTGCCTGATAACGTTGCATGAGGCTATTTTTCTTGGTTATTGTGTACATAGTTGGTGGCTGGTTTTTGGGGGCAAGATATAGATGAGTTTGTTTCTTCATCAGATTTGGAGAAATGTAGCATTACATAACTTGCTTCCCAATGGATCCCTTGCAGTGAATGGGTGCCGTCAGAATGAGAGCTGATAAAAACATCACAATAACCCATAAGTAATCCACTCAGTTCACAATAATGTCTTGAGAAGACAAAAACTGTGTGTTTGTAAGAAACAAATCCGTCATTAAGATATATTTGTTTGGAACTGTTTTGGATGTTTTCGTCGGTAAATAGTGTTTGATCTGTGCAGATTTCTCTCCTGATTCAGACCAGACAACTTTTTCACTGGAGAAAGCAATATTATGGATAGAGGACTTGTATTTTAGCCGGAAACACTGGTTTGAAGTTAACAAACATCTTAAGAATGAATTTGTTAACTGATGGACTGGAGTGGTGTGGATTACTTGTGGATTATTGTGATGTTTTATCATCGCAGTGAATGGGTGCCGTCAGAATGAGCGCTGATAAAAACACCACAATAATCCAAAACTAATCCACACCACTCCAGTCCATCAATAAATCTCTTGTGAAGCAAAACCCGTGTGTTTGTAAGAAACAAATCCGTCATTAAGATATATTTGTTTGGAACTGTTTTGGATTGTTTTCATCTGTAAACGGTGTTTGATCTGTGCAGATTTCTCTCCTGATTCAGACCAGACCACTTTATGGAGAAGAAACATTATGAATAGATGACTTGCATTTTAGCCGGAAATTATGGTTTGAAGGTTAACAAATATCTTAAGAATGAATTTGGAATTGATGGACTGAAGTGGTGTGGATTACTGTGATGTTTTTAGCAGCTCTCGTTCTGACGGCACCCATTCACATCCATTAGTGAGCAAGTGATCCAGTGCTACATTTCTCCAAATATGATGAAAAAACAAACTCATCTACATCTCAGATGGACTGAGGGTGAGTAATTTTCATTTGTTGGTGAACAATTTTTTTAAAGTATGACTGACATGCTGCTGATGTTCAGCTTGGCACTTTAGGAAACTCGTCTTTCATCTATGGTTAAATATGCACTCGTACTCTACCTCTATGTTCGGTTTTGGTTTAATTTAACCCCTGAATAAAATCCAGTTTACAGCAATTGTGTCTTTACCACAGAATATGGCGATGGCCAACAGAGCAGGTCAATGGAAAACCCTGAAACACCTTCAGGATTGGTAGCAAAGCCGAAATGTTGATGGATCCGTCTGCCTGCTCTCTCATGCTGCGCCTGATGAACACTGCATGGGTTCTTTGGCGAGAGCATCTCTTTTATCTGCTCTCAGGAAAGGGGTCTGTTCTGCTCGACTGCACACTCAGACACTCGTGCACTGCAAATGTACAGTGGGATTGACCCGCGCTCTCAGAGGAGCCGTGCTACGCCTTTCTTCTTCTCCGTAATGTAGCTTTCCTGAAGCAGCGGCACCATTTTTGCTCTTTTCTGTGTGTTTGTTTAGTGCGAGCTTTGGATTGGTGATGTTTTATGTGATGCCTTTTGAAGTACAGATCAAGTGTGGCTGTAATTTAAAGGGTCTTATCGTATCGTTTTTGCTCTTTTGAGCTGGAAACATTTATAACACAAATGCTTATAACATAGTCTGACAAGACCGTTTATGAAAACCGAGGTCAAAGCAGACATATGTGTTGAGATGTGCACTGAAGCGTTATCATTTCAGTATAATTGGTGCATTAATCAGATTTAATTCAGTAAGGATTTGAAATTCTTTTTTAATAATCAAGAAGCAAAGCATTGTGACATGCACATTTTTTGAGACTGATTGCTGTGTCATACATATTCGTGCTTCAGACTGTGTGTGCTTCTATTTAGCAGCAAAGATTTGTGTTTAGACAGAGAGATAAAAATTTAACACAAATGGACTGATGAATCTGCTTTTTTGTTGTCTCATTATAATGAATCCAGTTAGAACATCGTGCTTTACTTTACAGATGAATTAGTCAATTTGTGAAACTTTTTTAAAATGCACAATACGTGATATACAGTATGTATCGGAAATGA
This sequence comes from Sinocyclocheilus anophthalmus, assembly GCA_018155175.1. NCBI lineage: Eukaryota > Metazoa > Chordata > Actinopteri > Cypriniformes > Cyprinidae > Sinocyclocheilus > Sinocyclocheilus anophthalmus. Next base: position 29,514 of record JADLZN010000317.1, on the reverse strand, counting down.
ACATAAGTCTAGTTGATGTGTTTCTTTATTTTATTTTATTTGTACTGCATTTATCGGAAGTGAACAAAAATTCACTTACTGAGGCTTTCATTAATTTTTTTGCATTTGTTAATAATAATATTTCTTTATTTGATTATTTTCTATAATTCATTTTTGTTTTTTTAAATTTATGTTAATATTTATATATGTTTATTTTTATTTTTTTATTGATAATATAATTTACTAATACTAAACTTGATTTTGTTAATATTTTTTTTAAATTTAATCTTATTGTTCAATTTGTCATTTGGAATTGAATAATATAAGATATACTGTATTATGTATAGAGTGAACAGCTTACTTATGAGGCATTAATAATTTATGTGTTTATGAGAAGATTTCTTTATTTGTAAATATAAGATATATATATATATTATATATATATCTAAATATATCCTATATATATATATAATATATATATATATAGATATATGATATTTTAATTGCGGATGTTAATAAAGCATTAATTAAGTTTTAATTGTTGGTGTAAAAAAAATTTTTTTCCCCTCAGTTTTTAAAAATAGTAAAACATCGCACATAAGGTACATTCTGGAGCCTAACTATTTTATTTATTGATTTGATTTTATTCTTATTGTATTTTGTGTTGTGGTTTTGTTTTGTTTTATTTTATTTATTTTATTTTTATGGTTTGTTTTGTTTAGGTGCCTGTTTGTTTTGTTTTATTTGTTTTGTTGATTTTTTTCTTTTCATTTTCTTTTTTTGTTTGTTTTGTTTTGTTTTATTAAATAATAGCATGATGTTCTGGGAACATAAAGGTTTTTTCTTTCTTATTTCTTCTAAGAATGAATAGCACTTTTTTTGATGAATGGGGTGATACAAATATGAGGTTGTCGTATTTTTACCAGGTCATTTTATTCATTGGCCTCTGGTCACCCATCATTTTATAAAAGGATTTCGTGAGCAAAGTATTTTTTTCTCTAGAATGTGAGTAGTGGCTATTTTTTTATGTAATGTGACACGTTTCTTCATCTAGGCCTAGTTACAAACCGTTCTGCTGTGGACTGAGAGTGGATTAGATGTGGAACTGGTTGCTGCAGATCCAGCCCTGATTAGATCTTCATAGTGTGATTTCTCCCTCTCAAACATGACATTTTCTCATCAGTCACCCACTTGATTTGTTAGTCATAAAGTGATATTTCTACAGAGATGAGTTCTCGCAAAGCCTTGTTCAATTCAGCAGCTACAGAAAACCAATTAAATTAAGGTGAATATATCAGCGCACCGAGTGGAAAATCAAAGCCGCATCCGGGTGAATTTAAACTGGCGATTGAATTGTAGCACATCTCATGAATTTGAATAGAAGTGTATATAGAAGAGTTCTTCAGATAGCGAATCTCTTTCTTCGTGAAGTGGAGCTCATATAGTGCAGATATCATGTTGTTCTGTCAGCGATTTCCCCGAGGAGGAAAACAGAGAGACAGGGAGAGCGATACAGAGCGACCGGCCGCGGTTCGGTCTCTAGATCAGGCTGACAATTGAAAAGCTCCACACGGAGCCCCAAGAACTCCGACTGACACCACCATTTAGCATCTCTCCTCAGGACTGACCTTCATCTGGGAGAAAAGACCCCGAAAACCCCTCTGGCAGCGCTCCAGACGGACATACGGCCCATGATCCTGTGCGGGAGCCAGCGGGTCTTTCAGTTCAGGTTTCTAGCTCACATTTGGGCTCCACACAGACACACTCAAGTATTTTGATTGAGAAGCTTTGACATTATTTAACATTCCAAACCTAGAAGAAATAGTAATGCATGATGTCACATACTGTACAATACTTTTCAAAAGTTTGAGGTCAGTAAGATTTTTTTTTATCTTTTTGAGTCTCTTCTGCATAGTAAGGCTGCATTTATTTGATCAGAAATACATTAAAAACAGTAATACTGTAAAATATTATTAAATTAAAATAACTGTTTTCTATGAATATCTTTTAAAATGTAATTTATTGCTGTGATCAAAGCTGAATTTTCAGCATAATTACTCCAGTGTTCAGTGCACATGATCTTCAGAAATCAGTCTAAATGCTGATTGCTGCTCAAGAAACATTTCTGATTATTATCAATGTTGTTATCAATAGGTGTGCTGCTTCATATTTTTGTGTTCAGGATTCTTTGATGAATAAACATCATTTATTTAATATAGAAATCTGTTATGACATCATAAACATTTTACTGTCACTTTTGATTATTTTAATGCATCCTAGCTGAATAAAAGTGTCAATTATTCTAATAAAAGAACTACATTTCAAAAAATCTTCTTGTGTGGCAAAAGACAACATTCCAGCATTCTAACATTTCTCACGTTATTATTGCATCCCAAATCACCTTCCCATTCAGATGCAAAAACCGTAACGTAAATGAAGGAGGGAATTTGCATGAACTATGCCTTACAAACAACACGGTAAATACTTTAAAGGAATGTTCACCCACCAAAAACTGAAAATAAAGTGAAAATGTCCTCACCCTAGGCCAGCCAAGATGTTGATTTTACCGATTCGGAGAAATGTAGCATTAATCACGTTGCTCAGCGATGGACCTTGCAGTGAATGGGTGCCGTCAGAACGAGAGTACAAACAGCTGATAAAAACATCACCATAATCCAAAAGTAAGAAACAAAATCCATCATTCTGGTTTTTTTAACTTCAAGCCATTATTTTGGCTAAAAAAATCATCTCATTTGAATCAGGAGAGAAATATGCAAAGATCAAGCACCGTTTACAAGAAAAAACAGGTCTTTCAAACAAGCAGCTTTCTACTTCAGAAGACTTTAATCGATGGACTGGAGTGGTGTGGGTTACTTGTGGATTATTGCGATGTTTTATCAGCTGTTTAGAACTCTCATTCTGACAACACCCCATTCACTGCAGAGGATCCATTGTGAGCAAGTGAGCAATGCTACATTTTCCAAATCTGATGAAGAAATAATTGTACATTTTTAGGTGAACTATTGCTTTATTGGGCCATACTTAACCAAACGATGAACTCTATTCCAGATCAGATCCGCGGGTTGCTTTTGTAAACAAGACTGACCTTTTTCAAACAGTAGATCCGAGGGAAAGTATGTCCTGCAAATGTCCTTTCAGCTTCATGAAACTCTACCCTGCTTTGATTGGTTTCAGAGGTCAGTGTTGAAATGGACAGTTCTGCGAGATATTTGATGAATAATGTGATTTATCATGACAGGCCTGTTGGTTTCAGGCCGGCTGCAGGATCTTACTGTAATGCTTTCCAGTTACAGTTTGCTAATTAGCGCGAAGCCGTTCTGAGTTCAGCAAAATATTTTTTATTTTAGTTTACAGAGGGAAGCGGAAGGCTTGAACGCAGTGCTGTTTATTCACGCTGTAATCATCCCACTCTATAACCGCGGAAGTGCTCTCCTGAGGGTCTCCAAAAACATTTTTTGTAGCTCTGTATTATTGTCCTCAGTGGAGCTGTTGTGTTTTAATTTAATCAGCGATGAAAACAGCCCAACAGGGACGAATGAGGGGTCAAATACAGCCAGGGCAAGAGCTTCAGGAATATATAAAGGAGAAAACCACTTTCTGGAAGGATGCAACCTGCAGGGCAGACAGAAAATGCTCTCTCTCTCTCTCGTGCTTTTTCCAGAGCCGTTCAGTATCCCCCGTGCGGTTGGAATCGCTCTCTGTTTAAGCCGGTGGAGTTTGAATCTGCGCTCACGACCCGTTTCGAGCCGTTTTAATCCTGCCACAATATCTGCACCATAATTCATTCACTTCCTCACTTTCACCCAAATGAGCACGTGCTGCATGTTTTTATTAGATATATTACAAATCTGTCTAATGAGCTAACAATTAAGACAGTTTTATAATAACTGATAAATAGCTAATATTAAAATATAGGCTAAATAAAATTTTTTTACTAAAATGTTGCTAAATAAAATGTGTATTATTTACACAGTTTTGTCTAAATAAATAAAATGAGTCATTTCACAAGTACATTTAGGAATGAACAGTGATGAACAGTATGACAAACAGATTATTTTTATAAATAGAAATTGTTATAATTTAGGGATTTTCGAAAGATTGTTAAATAAAAAATGAAAATAAAATAGTTTTTTTTTTAAACGGCAAAGACATCTAAACTTTAAAATTTACATTATATATTTTAATATATATTCTAATTCTGTCTAATAAGCTAAAATTGGCCAGTTTTATTCTGTGTATTATGCAATTTTGTCTAAATAAATAAATATCATAAAACACTATAAACCAAATTCGGTCATTTTACAAGTGAATTTGAGCATCACAACATTATAGTGTACAGTACGCCAAACCATATATTCTTTTTTTTTTTTATGGATATTATTATTTAGAGATTTGCTAAAGGTTACTTCTAATAGCGTTATTAAATTAAAAATGATCAATGTTATAGCAGTATGTAACGTGCCTTTAGATGGTGGCGAATAGTGACTGCCTTTTGATGAAAAAAACTTTTTAAAAAATGTGGGGGAAAAAAATAAAATTAAGGCTATTAAGCTAAAATTAACCAGTTTTGTGGTAATAACCAATAAATGTTCAATATTAAAATTACTGTATTGTATGAATGTATAATAAATTATAAATAAATTAATCAGCAAAAAGAATTAAAACTAAAATCAATTGTTTTACGAGGTAAAAATTGTAAGATTATTAATAAAAATAATAATTTTAGAAATTTGTGTAATATTGGTCAATAATTCAAAATTATAATAGTACTTTTAATGCATCAATTATGTCTTTCAGATTAAATTATTAATTAAGAAAAATATTTTTTGCAGTAGTAGCAAAAGGCGTGTATTAGCAAAAAATCACTAAATACAGGAGTTTCTGTTGCTTTGTTGAATTCACAGCAGCTCTGAGACATTATTCAAATAAACAAACCTTGAGAATCAAGGTCTTAAACACGCAGTCGCTTCTCAAAGGCACAGAGTTTATCTGAAAAATGTTTCTTTAAGCAGTATTTAGTCTTTTTTTAGTGGAAAGTCACCATAAACGAATTATTCAGCGCTCTCCGTCTGCCGCGTGACCTCTGCATTTAAATGCATGTTTGGCCTCTTGTTCTGGAAATGTGCCGACAGAACGGTGAATTCATGCATCAGTTTGCAGGCGGCACATTCTAGCGTTTGACCTCGTCAGGCTTGTTCGGTTTGCAGAACAATAAGTGCAGCAGTTTTACTGTAAACAGACACACGAGCGTCTGCATTATTCAGTCAGAGGACAAACGCTGCTCCTTCACACACAGATAGAGATATCAAGACAATCAAAGAATTCTGAAAGACTAATAATATTTCACAGTATTACTGTATTTTTAATCAAGTGACTTCCTGTGATTTTTAGCTTCATTTGTTTTGTCAGAATTCTAAAGAGTTTATTTTTAGCAGATGTATACTATCTATTGTGCACATTAAGTGAATTCTGTCTGGATGAACTTCTGCTTTTGAGGAACTACTGTCAGATTATATATAAGGAATGAAATTAAAGTAATATCAGTTGTTAAACTGCAAAAAGCAGGTTTTCACCAAAATGTAACTCGTGTGATATGTAATGAGGTCATTTGATTGTGTTTTGTTTTTTTTTTTTTTTTTTTTTTTTTTTTTTTTTTTTTTTTTTTTTTTTTTTTTCTTTTCTCAGGAATAGCATGCAGTATATACTGTAGTGTGTTCTGTGCAGTATTCACTAAGCAGTACACTAGTATTCCTTTCTGAACATAGCAAGAGAAAGAAAGTGTCCGTCTCTTTAGTAATCATCTGCTGCTGATATGCTTTGGTTCTGTACGCCAGAGGTCAAAAGTCACGGGCGGCCACATTAAAGCAGTTCTGGAGGTTAAGCGCTTCTCTCAAGGCCAGAAAAGTGGAGCATAATAGTTCTGATCTTCTTGATAGCACTGGTATTGTGTGGCAGGGCATCATTCCAGGCCGTGTCCCATTTCTTTGGTCACTCAGGACAGTCTGAGCCTGTTAGACATTCATCATCGGACAAGAGAGAGAAATAAGAGGCTCTAAATAACTATTTTAAATTTCAGTTTGAACTTTGAATGCTTACTAAGCGTCTCTCCGGCTCCACAGACGGCTGTAGGACGGACGGTGATGTGATTCTGGGTCGAGGGAGACTCTGGGGACGTTTGCTGTCATACAGCCGTCTGCTTCCTTATTAGTCACGTGCAAACACGTCCTCAAGGACCTTCGTCGGGACGGCCTTTATGGTGCTTCTCACCCACACACATGCAAACCCTCGCACAAAACGATTCAGAAATCAATTTGATTGATGTAATATTTTTTATTTATGTCAAATTGAAAAAGACGAATTTTCAGAAATAAATAAACAGCATGTGCTTTATGGTTCTCAGGATCGCAGCAGGATTGTCCCACAGAACTGAATAAATAACAGTTAATATAATAACACATAAAATTTAAATATATTTTAAAAGGAATAAAAGAATATAATAAAAAAACAAAAAACTATATATTTATATATATTACATATATATTAAACATATAACTGATAAAAATAATATATGAATGATATAAGCTATAATAGTATGTAGTACTGAAAAGCAATTTGATGAATTTTTATTTCTGTTATATTATATTATATAGAGGGGGTGTGTAGTGTGGGTGTTTGTTTAGCATATCAATATTGTGAAAAATTGCATTTTATGTATGAAACTTTTGTGTGTGTGTGTGTGTGTTGTTTATGTGTGTGTGTGTGTGTGCTTGTTTAGGCCATATCAATATTGTGAAATATATGTATAACATTATATATATAATTATTTTATTGTGGGTTGTGTACTTTATATTACATAGAGATTTATTAAAAGATACTGAATGAAATAAAGTAAAATACCTTTTCACTGGATTTATTTGTTTATTTATTTAGTATTTCCTCAGACAGTACATCATACTTTCAGTGAAAATTTACCAGAATACTGGTCTGATCTGATGATTTGATTTGGCTGACATTTGTAATTTTCATTTTTCATAAATATTTTTTTTAAATTTGCACAATTCAGTAGAAACCACAATTTAATCTTGCAGCACTGATCAGAAAATTAAAGAAAAATAAGTTAATCTCATAAATATGCTTTGCAAACAATTCCTTTGCAGTTGCTTTTTGAATTGCAATTTCTTAAATACTCTTCGTGTCATTCCAGCTCCAATTCAGCACTATTGAAAGCAAAACTCAGAATTCAGTTCAACCCTGTGACCTTTTTAAACTCTGCCTGTAACAGTAAAGCGCACATCAGCTGACAGAACGCACTGTTAGTATATGAGAGCAGAATCTGTACCGATGCTGTCAGACGCTGACCGCGAGAGACGCGAGACGCACAGCTGTCGGCTCAGGGTTTGCAGCAACAAACTACAGGTGACACAGCAGGAGTCAGTCAGAGGTCAGAAGCAGCTGGAGTTTATCCGCAGAGATGTTTAGTGTCAGTTCACACAGAGTTCAGGGGGTTTGTTTGTGACTGTGTGTGTCTTTACTGAATGAAGAAGAGATTAATAATCGTCCTTGCGGCCTGCACAACATATATGATTCTCCAGCAGCTGTCTGTATGAAGAGCTAACAATGATTCACCTTTCAGTGCTGAACATTAAAGGGACTGTGTGCATGTGAATGGATGTCCGTCTCCACCTTTGCACACGAGCGCTTGGTCTGCATCTGTATGCACCTGGGTCACGCAAACACTCTCTGCATCATCCTCATCAGTATGGCATCTCGCCACCTCTCTCTCTCTCCTCTCTCTCTCTCTCAAGAGGAGCCGTTGCCGCATGTCTAGACGCTGCGTTGCACCTCTGTACGTGAAGTGAGAATCTCCAGGGACCTCACCATGAGGGAATGTCACAATAGCAATCTCTCTTATGCTTCGTGATGTCTTTTCGCTTGCTGTTTGGATGTTCAGCTCAGATATTTAAATGGCGTAGGGCTGCAAAAAGTGAATTCATTTGGACCAGACAATGCGATTTGACAAGCAAAAGACTAAAGACTGTTTGTTTAGACAGTACGTTAAATGTTTTTTAATTAATGAATCAGATGAAGCACTGTAACTTATAGACATCACCAGTGTTTAATAACTTGCATCATTTTTCCTCCAAATTCAGAAGCACGGTTTGCAAATTTGGATGACATTTGTGAATATAGGTATAGGTACACACAGTAGGATTTTTAGAAAGGAGAATTTAATAAATTATGAACAATTTACTGCCATTGTGTAAATAATATATAATCATGTAATCAATAAAAAAAGTAACTGTAATCTGATTGCATGCATTTTAAAATGTATTATACTCTAATTACAAATACTTCATTTTTGTAAAGTGTGTGTATATATACAGTATATATTTAATTGCATATGTTCAATCATACCATATTTTTACATTTCTGTGAGCCTTTGACATCATCTTATGCTCGCATTAATCTTTAAAAAAAAATGTGTTTTATTAAATTTTATTTGTCATTTATTTTCATTTAGTAATGCTATTAAAAGTGATCTTTAGCACATCTTAAATAATAATATCTATAAGAAAAAAATATGAATCTGTTTGTTATACTGTGTATTATAAGTTTGTGATGCCTACAAATAATTTAAGGTTTTAGTATTTTATTTTATTATTTATTCAAAATTGTGTAAATATTGAATATTTTATTTAGACAAAATATTATATTGGCCAATTTTAAACGCAATAAAACTGGAAATCGCCAAAAAATATGCAGCACATGATTTAGATGATTTGCCATCCACTAACTGTCATGAATCCTGTCCATGGACTTCCATCCGATCGCCACCAGAGGTCACTCATCCATCATAATGACTCTTTCACTACACAGACTGTTACACGTCACCACAGACTACATTTCCCATAATCCATTGCACTAATCACAAGCTCACCTGAAAACAATCACACACAGCTGCTACCAATAAAACACACTATATAAATCAGTCTCACACCACCATTCAACACCGAGTATTGTATAGCGTTTAGCACTTTCCTAGCGATAGCTACTTTTACGGCGCCTGCTTAGTTTTCATAGTGTATCATAGTTTCTTGCATTGCCTGTTTTCCTGTTCCTGATTCTTGCCATTGTTATCTTGGATTATCCATTTGTCTTGCAGTTTCGGACTTTGTTTGCACCTCGCCTGGACTATTGCTGGTGTTATTGGATTACCCCTCTTGTCAAACCCTCTGGATTACGTTTGCCGATCGAAGACCCACGCTTGCCCTAGGAATACTCTTTTGTCTTGCCTGTGTTGTTGTCTGACCCTTGCCTGTTTTATGACCACGCCTTTGCAAATAAAGCCTTGCACTTGGATTCTCACGTCTCGTTCGCGCCGTAACACTAACGTTCACTTTAATTAGTCTTTTAAAATATTTTTTCATTTACTTTCATTTTTAATATAATAACGCTATTAGAAGTATCTCAAAATAATAATATTGATGAGAAAAAATAAAAATATATGTTTGTCATACTGTACATTAAGTTGCAAAGCCTAAATTCATTTAATTTTATTTATTTGGACAGAATTGTGTAAATAATATGCATTTCATTTAGACAAACTAGTATTTTTTGCTCGATAGTGTTCATTCATTCATTTAATATTGGCCATTTACTGTTTATCACCATAACACTGGCTAATTTGGTAACAGTTTACAATAATGCCCCATTAGTTAATTGCATTGACTGACATTATTTATTAAAAACTGATATTTTTCCTGACTCATCTGCCATCTTTGATGTATTTTTTCCATGCAAGGCGTTTTTTTGAGCAGCCTGGATGCTGTGCACAGCATGCTCTGTATTTACTCAGCTCACTAGGTTTTGTAACAGAGCTATGTGTGAGATTTGTGTAAAGCGATTCCAGCGGCCTCGTGGCAGTACAGTATGTGAAGATTCTGCTGCAGAAAGTGGGAGCTCTTTAGCGAAGGTCAAACTCAGCGTTCATCTCGATCTGATCTCCCTCCTCTAATCCTGCTTTCTGTGACGAGCCGTGCTCTGTTCGTCTCCTCGCTCTCATTCATGCTGTTGCTATTGGAAATGAGCGCTTTGCTCTGACAGCTGTGCCGGTTTAATCAGGTATTCTACTGGAAACGCCGTCGCTGTGACAACTCTGTCTGTGTGGCCATGCTTGTTAAAGACTCGGAGCGTCTCCGGGTGTCTCGCCCTGAGAAACACCCGCAAAGCCAACAGACAGATCCTAACGCCCTGCGCAGATTCTCTAAGTGTTGTCCTTTTTCACATGTGTGTGTCTGATGAGATCTTTTTCACACACCCACCTTTTTTCTCAACGCTAAAGATAAAACTTGTTTTCACATGTCTTCCGGGAAAGAGTAGACGATGAAAATGTTTTTTTTTCCTGAATATCTTTAGAGAAAATCAAAACAGAAGCAAATGTGTTTGTTGTTGATGTGCAAAGCATTTGACTGCAAATTTGGCCACATCTGAGTATAGTCTGAGACACTGTTGAGATCGCACTTGAAAATCTAGTTGATGTAAGATGTAGGACACTTCTGCAAAGTCTCCATTTGATATCACTGATGTCTAAGAGAAACTATTGAGATTCTAAGGAGTTCTCAGTTATGTATCAGCTCATGTTTTTGCTGAATATTCTTAGGAAGTGTAGCAAAATTGTTAACATGTAAAGTATTTGGACTGCAGACTAGCACAGCTGAGCATAGTTTGAGACATTGAGATCTCTTCAGAAAGACTCTTCAGTTGAGACTGAGGTGGTTTTCTCAGGAGAAACATCTGAGAAGTTGGACACTTCTGGAAAAGTCTCCTTTTGGTCTCCATTTGATCTCACTGATGTCTAAGAGAAACTATTTAGAAATTAAGGAGTTCTCAGTTAAGTCTCAACTCATGTTTTTTGTCATTACTATGCTTAGGAAAAGTCAAGATGGAAGCAAATGTGTTCATTGTTAACATGCAAAGTATGCTGACTGCAGATGTTGACAGATCTGAGCAGAGTTTGAGACACTGTTGCGCTGTCCTCTGAAACTCTTGTTGAAACTTGGTTGTTTTTCTCAGGAGAAGCGTCTTGAGAAGTAGGACACTTCTGCAAAGTCTCCATTTAATCTCATTGATGTTTAAGTGAAACTATTGAGATATTGAAGAGTCATGATGGAGTTCTCACGTTTTCCTGAATATTATTTGGTCAAAACAGAAACAAATGTGTTAATTGTTGACATGCAAAGTATTTTGATTATAGACTTTGGCCTGTCCGAGCATAGTTTGAGACATTGTTGAGATCATTTCTGAAACTCTATGTAGTGTTGAGGAAGATGACACTTCCCACAAAGTCTCAGTGATCTCGATAAGGTCTAGAGAAATAAGAAATCATGATGGAGTTTCTTCAGGCTATGGCTTAGGAAAAATCAAAAACGACAGATGTGACATGCAGAGTATTGACACTGCAGACTGGCACATCTGAGCGTAGTTTGAACATTGGTGAGCCTCTTCTGAAAAAGACTTGGTGTTTTCTCAGGGTAAACATAATAAAAGTCGGACCTTATGGAAAAGTCTCCATTGTTCCAAAATTTGTTTTTGCTTGCAGGCTCTTGGAACATCTGGGCATAGTTTGAGACATTGTTGAGGATCCTCTCAGAAAATAGGTTGAGGACTTGAGTGTGTTCTCTGGAGAAACACGAGAAGTAGAACCCTCCCCACAAAGTCTAAATTTGATCTCCTGACATCTAAAAGAAATGTACGAGATATTAAGGAGTCAGTAGAGTTCTCAATGTCTCGACTCATGTTTGCTTCATAAAGAATTAGGAAAAGTACCAACAAAAGCAAATGTGTTCATTTTGACATGCAAAGTATTTCATGCAGATTTGGCCGTCTGACACGTCGTTTTAAGAAACTATTGAGATCCTCATTTGACAATCTATTCAGGATAGAGTGTTTTTCTCTGAGGAAGTGGGGACACGTCCACAAAAGTCTCCTTTGCTCTCCATTTGATTCATGATGTTAGAGAAACTGTTAAGTATTAAGAGTTATAATGGAGTTCTCGGTATGTCTCAATTTCATTGTTTTTTCCCCCCTAAATATACTGAATAAAACAAAAGAACATGTGTTATTGAAGACATGCAAAAGATTTTGACTGCCGGACTGCAGAGGCATCTGAGCATAGTTCGGCCTTATGTTCAATTTGAGCTCCGGCTCTTACAGTTCCGGGGGAAGAAAGAAAAACCGACTCAGATGAGTCAACACTCCCTGTTCCCCATTACAGTAATTATAAAAGAATGAAGAGAAAATTGTTTCAAATTGCTTTACTCAGCTGGCACAGACAAAACTTTCAACTATGTCGTTATTTCCATGGCAGTGCATCATTTAGCGTCATTTAAAAGAATTCAGAGAGAGATCAGCTAACTAACAGCAGAGGAATGACGCCTCAGCCCTTTATTAAGTTACTGTTTGACAGCTGGTAAGCATCGCGCATGCGCAGAGCGAACAGAAGCGAGCGACCTCGAAGACGCAGCACATCTTTCTGTGCGACGGCACCAAATGATGTGAGTTTCGCCGCTACCTTCTCTTACATCTTGTGTTCCTGGACCTTGAATGGCGCTGGTCACCGTACAGCGGTCGCCAACCCCTAGTACAACCTCTAGTCCATGCGTGTCGGTGAGTTTCTTATCTATTTCAACTGTTTGTTTCTACTTGTTAAATGATTTTATTCATGTCCGAGCTATAGCGGCAGCTAGGTCTGCGCATGCGCAGAAACGGTACTACTTTAGTGGTAGATATGAAACTAGCCGGTCATGCTTTGTTGTGTTTAAGCGTTCGCAGTTCAATGCTTGATATTTTTTAACGTTATTTTAAAATCACTAAAACGTTGTTCCTTTAAAGTTGACGAGTTATTAGGTAGGAAAGGCGGTTGTGTTTTGTGTAGTTTTGTCAGATAGTTTTGTTAGCTAGTTGCTAGCTGCTGATCTGCAGTACATATTCAGTGACATCTGGACTTCAGAAACTTTATTGTACTGCACTGTCATTCTGTTGCATTTGATTAATATAGATCGACTATTAAAAATGTGGAAGTTTCTTAGTTAAACCTGAAATATGGCGAAAGCACATAAAATACATAGATTTTATGTTATTTTCCTAAAACCTCACAGATATATTTGGAATATGTGCCACTTCACTGGGTGCCTCGGTTGAGGTTAAAGTTTGTACTTTTTGTACAAATTTGTGGATGTTTTGTCCTGATCCAGTAATGCAGACTCTATATTTTTCTCAACAACTGTTGCAATTTGATAAAGTAGCCCAGCCCAGTGGTTTCATACCACTTCCTAATTTCTCTGAAATGCCTCAAGGTTTTCTCACAAACTCACTGTCAACATCTTCACAAGATTTGTGGTTCAAATGGCATGTGTCATACACCTGTAATGTTTGCCTGTTTTGCACAGACTGACAATGAGTTGCCATATCTTTTGCTTGTGCCTATCGACAACTCTCAGAGATGCAGTGTGATGAGCTTTCATGCAAAAATGCTCTATCAATAAAGTGTTGAAAAACACAAAAAATTGTGGCTGTAAATGCTTGTGTATACTTATACACATTGTGTACTGCAGAAACAGTAATAGTATGGTAGTATGCTATTGTAAACAAAGTCTATATGTCTTATAGCCACTATTTTGAGATATGGACAACACTGTTCAGTTGAATACGTTTGCTGATGTAAAGGTGCATGAAAAGTGGGTTAGTTCTGTAAACCCCACATCATGTTTTGTTACATTTTATGATATACAAGGGGCAATTTTCTGTGACCGTAAGACTCTCTCCATGGCTTGAAATTACGATATTTAAGCCCTGCAGCTCAGTTCCATACCCCAAACCATCCTTTTCAACTCGAATGAGTATTTAGATATGGGCATAAGTTTTAATTTTTTAAATTATTATTATTATCTATTATCTTTAAACACTAAATATATAAGTTTTCTAGTCTACATTGTTGTTAACTGACAATATTAAATTGCATATTTCAGTTAGTACCGTCCGGTTATCATCTTATAAATAAAAGCTTCTTTTTTTTTATTAACTCTGTCTTTTTATTAAGTCGTATATGAATAATATTCAGGAAAAAAGGCTAATCTTTTGAATATGGGTTTTCCCTAAGTATCATATTGGTACATCACGTTTTATGAGTCACAGTTTCAATGTGAGAATAAAAGCGCATACTTGAGGAATAAAAACACCTCAGTTTTATTCAGAGGGCCAAACTGAGCAAAAATATGTAGTTTGGTTCAGTTGTTGATATTTATATAGCAGCAGTAAAAGTAAGATGAAATTCTGATGTGTACGTGTAATGTTAATAAATTAGATCTTTATAACAGTATAGCAAACTTACATGAAATGCATATAAGTATCAGTTGTCATATCTCCCAATAATATGTCCCAAATATGATGCAGTAGGTTTTATAGGGTTAAAATGTCTCAAATTTTGGCTGTCTTATCCAGTAATGAGTCAGATGAGGTTGTGATCATGGTTGATATTGGGTAGGATACATATAACAAAAACTGAACGAGTGATGTGGTATTTTGAAATCACATTTTGAATAAGTAAAGTTAAAAAAACAGTTTAACTCAAATCTTCAGTTTATTGTCAAACCCATGATAAATCCATATTATGCACAGTATGCATACTGATGCAATTGGAAAATAATATGGTAGTATGCTGTTCTGAACATACTGTAAGTGCATTCAGACTTTCAACTGAAAGCTGTTATAAATTCAATTAAGTGTTTTATTATTTGCTTTGAGTCCTAAAATTGGGACGACCTGCCTCAAAAAATTCGCCTTAAGATAGGCTGACCTAAAATCTTAAGTGTATATCTGGGTTAGCACTAAAGGCCACACAACCAAATAGGAAAATTAGGTTATGTGAGTGAAATGAGCTCCCCCCATTACCAGCTGCCTGTCATGTGACCCCATTGAGGCATCCATGTGAGTCATCTTGTGAGATGCCTCAAGGTTTTCCAGACATTATCCTCAGTGAACCTATCCCAGCGGGCCTTATTAGTATGTCAAGCTTGATGCCAGTTGTGATGTGTGCCCGCATGCAAACTTTACATGCTGTGAGCTGGTATTTGGTTAGCAAATTAACCTTTCTCAAATAAATCGAAATAGTTACATTGTTGTACATTTTCATATTACTAAAGCAGTATAGTTTGTCACAGACACCTTGAGTTCATGGCACTGCAGTGCAGCTTATCTCACACTGTTGTTTGCTGCCTCAGCATGTTTTTGCCAATAGCATATGGGGATTGTAGTTTGACTTGTGCCTGACTACATCTTATTTACCATAAGCAGTGTTGTTATGAAGTGCTGGGTTGTGATGTCCATGTGCAGCATGGGTTGGCTGTTTGATCCCTGAGAAAACATACACTGGGATTGGAATTACTGAGACAGGCAGCATGGATTAAACACAGGGCCTTTGTGAGCAGAGGAATCCTGAGGCTTTGCAGTAATCACACATCTATTTGTGAATTTTGTGTGTGCGTATATGTCTGTTTGGCTTAGCTTGGAAATATGAGTGAGAAGGTTTAGTTTTGAAAGATAACAATCACTGGATGATGGGGATGTGTGAGCTGCTTGCACGATAAGCAGGCTTGACTTGTCATTAGTAAGTAAACAAAAGATTCTCTTCCGTAATGAGACTGCAGATGGAGAAGGCGTTTTGAATAAACATCCCCTATATTTTGTTTGGTAATGAGGTGTTTGTGGAGTGCCTGTCCTCATCTTTATGATGGCCCTCACCTACTATATGCTGATTTTATTCAGCATACCGTTCAAAAGTTTGGGGCTATTATTATTTATTTATTTCTAATTCAAATAAATGCTGCACTGCTGTTTTAACATTGATAATGCTGATAAAATCTTCTTGAGCAACAAATCAGCATATTAATTTTTCTGCTCAGCATAGCTGATTTTCAAGGATCATGTGGACACTCAAGAAAGGTAAGACTGCTCATAAAACTTACATTTAAATGTATAACAATGAGATACAGATTTGAAAAAATTGAATAATTGTCACAATCATTCACAAGTATTACTGTATTGTTGAATTCACTTGAAAAGAGGATGAAACCAGAAGACACAACGAGTGAGAACTGAGAGCATAAGAGGACTCTTTTAAACAAACAAAATGAATTTGATGGTAGAGAGGTTCTAGACTTCTTACTTTTTTTATTTGTAGGTGTGATATGAGTGTAAAAATGAATCTAATGATATTGATGAAACTGATTATGGTAGGTGACGTGATGAACAATAAATTATGTTAAATGGTTTTAGCCATGTTAGAAAGGCGTGCTGTTTCCATGTGGCAGTTCAGTTTTGCTAATTAGAAAAATAATGCAATTATCATTAAATCTTAGAAATCTGGGCAACTACAACTATTCCGCAGTGGGGAATACATGTTTGGGTAGAGCAAATTTTGTTGATTCAGCGATGTTTAAGTACACGTTTAATGAGGAAAAAAAATGACAGTTATCAGTAACGTTGCAGTCCCTGCGGAGTGTGGTTACAGTAAGTTGAGGGGAGAATTTCAAGAGAGAGAGAAGAGTCGTGAAAGAGACAAGTTGATGTGAGAATAGTACACCGTGAGGTCTGACCATTGTATCCTTTTGTCTTAGATTACGTGTCGCTCTTTTGATAGCAGGAAGGAGGAGGGAAATGAGCAGTGCTGAAGATGACCGCGGCGGATCTCAGCCCAGGAAAAAGGATCCAAGGTCCACAGGCAACTGCCACTATAAACCTCTTGTTCATCCATCAGCTGTTAAAGTACATTTATGCTCTCTCTAAAGTGCAGGAAAGAGAAAGGCAGAAACCACATGGACGATGATACCGAGAAGACGGAAGGGCATTTGTTTTTAGGAAGGAAGCGCATTCATTTGAAGTTTATACGACAATTTGAATGGAAGTAGAGGCGGGAGAATATCAGTCGACAGGGGGAGTGTTCTGAACCAGGGGGAGTGTTCTGAACAGTACATGACTAATGAGCGGAACAGGACTTTAATATTCAAACCCTGCCACCTTTTGAGCTTTAATGTTTGTTTCAAGTTCAGAATGCGTAACTGCATTGCTTGATCTGCCTGTTTTGGCCAGATATAGGCTTAGTGAAGAAATCAAACTAAAGTAAGAGTGGAAATCGAGCTAGGATTTCAGATGATGTCACAATCAATATCTCAGACTAAGAATGTTTTTTTTTTAAATTAGTTAGATATTATGTAAGTGAAACCAGGAAGATGGTGACCTGTGACTAGTGTGTACGTGACCAGTACACTACAATATTTGCATGAATATCAGTTTTCTGTATCTGAGGTCAGTAATATTTGTGTATTTTAGAGTACACACGTATGGAAGTGACATCAGACTTGTTTTAGAAACGAATTTGGAACTAAAATGCATGATCTGTTTTGTGTGGTGGAATATGAGCCGGAGTTAATTATCGTGTTCATGCTCGATCAAGACCATGTGCAGAGTAATGATGAGGGGAACGGAGCATTAGAGAGCAACGTGAAGGACTGACCGCGACCAGAAGAGCAGCAAAAAATGATTTATCCAGAATTTAAATAATGATGCTCGCCAAAAAAGAATCCGAGGCAAACTTGTCCTACACTGTGCTTGTTAGGTCGAAAGCAGATGTTCATTTATTGAAATATTTTGGCAAATTTTCTAATAAAAACTAATAAAATTGTAGTACTCTGATCTCTACATTTTGTTGTACTTAACTCCATTTACCCCCAAAATTAGTGCAGGAAATGGGAAAAAAATTGAGTTTTAGTCACAGTTGTGCATTTATCGGCTTATATTTGACTTTGAACGATAGTCATTCAGTATAATTGTAGTATTATGTTTAGCCGGTTTGTTTGTTATGTACTGATATGTTTTGTTAGATATATAATATATATATATATATTAATTGCAAGAGTACAAGATTGGAAGGTCTGCGAACATGGTTGAGCTTAGGGCTTTCATTAGAGGGTCTGGACAGGGTTCAGACTCCGATCTAATTTGAATCATAAGAATCCTGGTGGACCGATAACTATTGAAGCTTGGTTATGCAATGCTGTTTGGCTTCCCACCACCAGAGTTGGAATCGTCTGGGAGGGTCTTACATGACATCAGGCTTTTGTTTGTGTAGTATCCAAGACAAAAACTAGAACCTTCAGGTCAAGCTTACAAGACACCCCAAAACTTGGCACTCTTAATGCTGTGCCACACATGTCCTCAATTACACGGCATGTTAGGGCTTACCAAAGCTGCATTTATTTGATCAATAAAAAATAAAATCAATTAATAAATGATACATTATTTGTAATATTGTGAGATATTATTACAATTAAAAATAGCTGTATTCTATTTGAATATATTTTAAGATGTAATTTATTCCTGTGATGGCAAAGCTGAATTTTTAGCATTGTTCCAGTCTTCAGTGTTGCGTGATCCTTCAGAAATCATTCTAATATGCTGATTTGGTGCTATTTCTGCTTATGTTAAAAACAGTTGTGCTGCTGAGTGACTTTACTGTCTCTTTATTTCTTTCAGAGAGAATAAAACCTTTTGAACAGTAGTGTACCTCAACAGGACATTTGTCTGCCACTTGTTTTAAATTTACATCTCAAAAATACATCTCACTTTTGAGACTTGGTCATAAAATGACTCACAATCACTTGTAAACTACAAAATGTGGTATATATCTTGGCGGCATTTTAAACTGGACTTGGTGCCTGTAAAACCCAATGTGGAGAACGATGTGTTTAATTAATAAAAACATGATTATAACAAATCAAATGTATTAAAATATATAGCAAAAGGTGTAGCTGCTAAAGAGATTTCTGTATCTGCGTGTTTGGACTGTGGTACATATTAGCAGAACCGCCATCGTTTGCATTTATCGTTTTTTATGGGACTATTAAGTCATAGCATGCCTGCAGTGCATTTTTTGTGTGTGTGTTTTTTTAATGGAACTATTCAGTCTTAGCTGGCCTGCAGTACATTTGCTTTGTGCACTGGCCTCATTCCAGCAGCTCAAATTAGTCTTGGGGCTGGAGAAGGAGGTGGTTAAGAGAGAAAGCAGGAAATACAGGCACCAGGAAACAGAATAGAAAAATAGATCCAGCATGTAGTGAAAATTGCAGAGAAATGAAGGCCGTGCATCTAGCAGCATCACAGCAGTGTGGCCCAACAGGTTCTTCTGGACCACGTACAAATATATATTTATGTGTGTGTGTAAATTAATTTGGTTTGATGACTGTTTCTCACAGGGCTGGGCAAAGCAAGTTTATTCATGCCTGAATTTCATTTAATTTCACCTAGATTATTTGTCAACCAGTAGAGATATGTGCAATATACCGTTTATAATGTTGTATTTCTGCTGCATAATTTAGTGCCGACAGCTGTTTCCAGTGTTGTTAGCTTTGTTAAAAACATAGTTAAAAATGTAGTTTTGACGCATTGAGATGCACCACATATGTCCAATGTGATTTGTAGGTTTTCTTTGTTTGCTAAGGAACATTAAAACTTTGTGCATTTAGAATTCATCTGATGTTTAGTCACAGGTTTACATTTATTGGCTTATATATTTTACAGCTGCTTTGAACTGTTTTTGCACTGATACCAGACTTATAATTTATTTAATCATATCTTTTGGTTTGCGTCCATCAGGTTGTGTCCATCAAATAGAAAAGACAAAAAGACTTATATATATATGTGTGTGTGTATTTTAACATTTAATATATCATAATATATTAATATATCATGTAAATATGAATGCCTTTTTAGTATGATTTTTAAAATTTTGTTATATATCAAATATTAAGTTATATGATTTTTATATGGTTTTTATTTTAATAAATGTAATGAAATATTAAAAAAACAAAAAAGTTAGTTTTTCCATAAGGTATTTAATTCACTGCATTCCAACAACAACTACTGTGTTGTGAAAAAGAATTACCGTTACCAAAATAAAATTACTCATATACCGCAATATAAGATTTTGGTCATACATTACCACCCACAGGATTTCCCATGTGGCTGACCATTTTTTAACAGAGTAGGAATTGGTATCAGACACATTCCCAGATCCAAGTATAGGAAACAGCTGGCTCTTAAGAACACTGCGGTCATGATCTTAATCTTGGAAGCATTAGTGACCTTTTCCAGGACATTGCATGCAAGACGGCAGCTGTTGCACAACAGGGACTTATAATTTTGTAAACACAACATGACAACAGCAACATCTCAAATTACCAGCCGAGAAAGTCAAATAGGAAAACTGATACAAACGCAAAGCTTACACAACCCTGAGTGTGCTAACAGGCCAGAGGTGTTTTTTGATAAGGCCTCAGATGTTATGTGCTGTCAAGAGAGCAAATGCAGTGGAACTCAGAATGTGATGTATTGGAACGTAAGGAGATGGGTGTGTTTAAACCATCTTGTGATGCCATCAGCTTTAAACACAGAGATCCTACGTCATGCATTCACACGTGTGGCAGATCTGTCTTTGATTTAGATTCACTTAGACATGTAGAATAGCGAGCTCTAAACAAGCAGTCTTAATAGGTTGACTAATATCCCAATATTGATTCCCAGCTGTCCGACTTTGTTGATTTGCAGTTGGTCTCTGTACTGACTGATGCTTGTCAAACTCAGACATATTGTCTGGACTGCACTGAGGCAAACTACCCAGGTTCCTCTTTCAAGCCATCATGTAAATGTCTTAATAAAGTTTAGTTGTCTACTAAAGGCTTTTATTGAGACACATTGGAATTGCAGTGGCGTGTTTAGAGTAAAGTGCACCTTTGTTTTAAGTCTCCAAAGATGATGAAAAATATCCTTGAATGAAATAATATGACAGTATGACTAACTTGTTGTGCGTAACAACTCATGCAGATATTTAGATGAGAGATTTAGAGTGTTTGTCGTGTTGGGCCTTTTTAAACAAGATAGATTTTCCCATAGGTCTGGGTCAGGTCATTGCCTTTGACAAGGATACACAGAAAAAATAGACCGAATCTTGTGACGGGCCAAATATGTGGTTTGTAAACCATGATCTTTCCCTTCTAATGAATCGGGAAGTACGTGTTTGTTTGTTTTTTAAATGTGATTAATGATGTGATTTGAAGTATTTAGTTCCTTGCTGCCAGAAAATATTGGTGGCAGGCCAAGTCACTCATTTTGATTTACATAACAGTGAATGTCTATGGTTCTCCAAAAACTATGTTTTGAACAAAATTATTGAATGGCCATGGCATTCTTTCAGTTAAAAAGCCTTTATTATTTCATGGCTACATGTCCTGAAGTTATTCTCCCTGAGGACTTACCACAGGTGAGAATAGTAGAATTTCTTTAGTAGGTCACATGATTAGTTAACAGCTGACTAACATATTATTAAACATTCACTAGTTAAACACACACACACACAATTATAAATCCAATAATCTCTCCTTGGTTGTTTTTGTTCTCTGTTCTCTTTCCTGATATTAATATTATAAAATATGATCAATATTGAATTTTAAGAATTGATGGATTACTAATGTTTAAATTTAATTTTTTTAGCCATAGGATATTCTTTGTTACCTCTCCTAATCTGTTGTGACTTCAGAATCAAACATAAAGTGTTTGCTAATGTTTGAGTCCTTATGCGATTTTTGCGTTAAAGCCTGCTGTTCATGTTCATGTGACAACAAAGGCATTGTTTGGTTTGTGTGTTCACTTATATAAGACAGGCCACGGCCTAAATAAACTAGAGACTGAATACTTTCACCTGTGTGAAGCTATATTGTCTCTCTCCTATATCACTCAGTCTATCACTTACAACATTTCTCAAGAGGGTCTTAAAAAAACTTCACAAACCTGTAGAAAAACATTCTTGGGTCTTTTTCTTTTCTCAAAATCGAATAAAAGGCCAAGTTTTTTCATGTAAATTATAAGTATATATGCATCATGGTATTTATGATTTCAATTTCAGAATCACCTATAAACAACCACCCATAAACACACCCTCCCTGGCTGTTTAAACCTGGCTTGGTAAATGTATTTATTTTGCCCTGTTCCGACATTCTTTTTAAACTTCAGCTATTCATAGAGCCACTTGACTGCCCATGGAAAACAACTGTCTAATCCAGGGGTCAGCTACCTTTTCGGCATGACATGCCATTTAAAATTTTTCTGGTTAACCACTGTGCCAATCCCCCCCCCCTCTTTTTTTTTAAAAGGGGTCCTATTATGCTCTTTTCAACGGTCGGATTTTGTTTTGGGGGAGTGTCCTAGAAACAGGATCTCTCATACTAGGTTATTTTTCACATATTTTACATTATTGCAACACCTCTCTCCCCAGTCTGGCATGAACGGCTCGATTAGTTCTTGTATCAAATGAAGGCCCGTCTTCTGTAATACGAAATGTGCTGTGATTGGTCAGCTGGGCTAGTGCGTGTTGTGATTGGCAGCACTCCGTGCCTGGTCGGGAAATGTCACGCCCCTTACCATAGCCGACTGCGAGCTTCAGTGTAAATATTGCATCAATATCAAATAAATATGAGCGCCGGATTTAAACAGAGAATGATTGTAAACAGCTATAAGTTCGTCTGCCTTGAGAAAGCTAGTGTGTCTCCGACATAGTGATAACACTCTGCCTTCTCTAGTCAGCTCAACCAGGTCTCGTCCCATTCGTCGTTATTTGTGACATCACAAATCCCGGAAAACATGCGCTGTAGTCCAAACGAGTCGTTCGTTGTAGTTTTTGAAAAGTGATTTCTGTTAAATAAAATATCTCCTTTTGAATTGGACTTTGAGCTTTGTTACTTTGCAGATCTTTTTTATGCTCAAACAGAACACATTACAGACTAACTAAAATTTAAAAAGTGAAAAAGGAAAAAAGCATAATAGGACCCCTTTAAGGCATTCGGGATTTTACAGTACATAATTTTTAATGATCCGATTTAAAAAAAACAATAGGCCTATTTGATTTTCATGCAAATAGTTTCTGAAGATTTTTTCATAAATTGTTTTTAAAAAAAAAAACCCAAACTTTTGAAAGTTCTTGAGTAACAGATATGAACAGGTTGACTATACTGATACACCACTGATTATGTGTGTGTGTGTGTTGTGTGGGTAGTGTTGCTTGTGTGACAAGGCCAATGCAGTAAACCATTCCCGTTTAAAACCGTTCTATATAATGGGGCTGCTTAATGATGCGCCGCGCACACACACAACGACTACGCCAAGTACAAAGGATCTTAGATCACGGCTGTAGCAAAAAAAAGTAACATCAGCAGCTCATAAAACTTTCAGCACTGCCAGCGAGGTTATATACAGCGATACGGAATAGCACTTATAGT
The DNA here is from genome assembly GCA_018155175.1 of Sinocyclocheilus anophthalmus. Lineage (NCBI taxonomy): Eukaryota > Metazoa > Chordata > Actinopteri > Cypriniformes > Cyprinidae > Sinocyclocheilus > Sinocyclocheilus anophthalmus. The sequence continues at coordinate 6,133 of JADLZN010000317.1, read as the reverse complement.
TTCTCAGATAAAATTAAAAGTAAAAAAATGGAATAATGATTACTTGCTTTCTGTGCCGTTAAATGACGCTTCGCACTTGCTTCTGGGAAGAGTCCAACCCGCCCAACTTTGATTGATTTGGCCATACAGTCATTTGCCATGACTAGCGCTGTTAGACCGCGAGGATGATCTGAAAGAGCCTCCTAGAAAATGTGCAGAGAAGAAAAAGCGGCAGTATGCAGTTTTCCCTATTGCTTGCGTGCCAGCGATTATCCCTCTGCTGTAGGTTGCTGACCCCGAAGGATGCACTTAAGTGCACTCCAGGCTTGTGCTTTCGCAGCTGAGGTTGTATTCCCGCTCTGCGCTCTGTCGTTGCGCGAGTGTCTAAAGTGTCGGCAGTCTGTGGAGTCCTGCAGTGGACCCTTCCTGAAGCACATGTCAGCAGCTCCTCCTTCCCTCTGTTCAAGCATTAGTGCCCCGCACCGCAGTACATGCAGAGTGTGTGTAAGTGAAGCGGTTCGCCGGCTCATGCCAAAGAAATGCACATGCAGGTTTTTTTAAGTGGTTGTTATTTTTTTTGAGCTTTATACGTTTTCATTTGTGATTTATGCCTGTTTAGAGGACGGGTGAAAAGTAACGCTTACTTATTGAGGAATGGTTTGTTTGTTTTATTACGATTACGTTTGAGGCCCCGTTGGTATCCTTTAGGCCTATGGGACGGGTATTTTAAAACTATTAGCCGATGACAAAGCATGTCTCTGATTTATTTATTTTGGGTAAAGTAGGGAAGTGAGGGAGGAGAGGAGGGCGGTATGAGAGCAAAGAGACAACGAGGGAATGATGGCGAGGGTAGCGGGAGGGGAGCGACGGAGAAGGCTGAGGGTTTCCGGTTCTCTGGTCCTCCGTCATGACCCTGGAGAGTGTGGCGATCACGGAGAGCTCCTCTGCCCGGGGATTCTGCTCCTGCTGCGGGGCAAAAATTATGCCGTACTTCTCCGACAACGCGGTCGCCTCTCAAAACCAGATCAACCAGCTGTAAGTAAAGCTAAGCTGTTATTCACGAGCATAGTCGTCATACATTACGCACTGAAGTCTTTATTAGTGTTATTTGTTTTTATCACTGCACTGACGCTGATAAGTCTCGAACTTTTCACACGAATGCAATTAGTGACGGGAAATACATCGAAATACTTCTCGTCACATCTGGAAGCAGAAGTGGATGTTTCCCAAGCCTTTGTGACGTAACTGTGTGTTGTGAAAGATGACAGGAGAGAGATGTGATTCACCAATCTGTGGACGAGCTTAACTGAGGAGTCCTACTATAACCGTGCCAGCTTTTTAAAATTAATGTTTAGCAGCCATTTTTCCAGTCTTCAGTGACACGATCCTTCAGAAATCATTCTAATTTTGCTGCTTTGGTGTGACAGAGACATTTTTATTAATATCCGTGTTGAATAATAGTTGTGAGCTATATTTTTTGGTGGGAACGGTTTTTCAGTGATCTGTCTTGTAGAAAATTGAATGGAAAATTGAGTTCAACAAACGACTGCATTTATTTGAAGATGAAGGTGTCTTTACTGTCTTTTGACAAAGTAAGGAGGTGCTGATCTTGATGAATAAAGAAGTTTAAATTCTTGAAAAAATAATCTTACTGCCCACAAAATAGTGTATAATTTTAATTAAAGTTAAATGTTTAATAAAACATATCCATGTCGCGACCCCAGCCGTGTATCGCTTCAATCATATTGACAAAGCAGATATATGAACACAAAGCAGTTATTTGTCCTCACACTTATTTCATATACTTTTTGATTTGGTAACCTTGAACTTTGATGCAAAGTGTAAATGTTCTCCAAGTTGCTTTCAAGTTCTAATGGATAGCAGTGCAAAGTCCGGAAGACCCAAACAGGGTTGCGAATGCAAATAAGATGAGGACTTGGACAGAGGGTAAATGCAAAAATCAAATTGTTAAGGGCATAATACAGACGTTCGGAACGCCCAAAGAAATGATCGAAGTAGCTGATGCAATGTCAAACTTTGCACAAAAGATTAGCGAGGCAAGATTGCAGCATTAAAGTCGCATTTATCAAAAAAGAAGACGATGGAACTCAAAGAATAAAAGTGCATATTGTGTGGGGATTGTAGATATGATACCTGTTACAGACATTAATGTGGCCATTTGTAAGTGGTCTGGCAAGATTCCAGGATTAATTATGAAAATATGATGGCAGATCTCACAACAAACCTAACTGGCTAAACTGAGCTCTTACGTCAATAGCTGAATTTGATTTTCTCTCATGTTTGCATGTTGTTTGTGTTTGCTTTTTTTTAACACTGATAGCATAACACTGTAGTTTCGACCACAGCTTTTAAGACAGCTGTCAAGACCTCAGACAGCTTGAAACCGCAAAATGAACAGCATGTACAATTGCTGTACACTAGCAGATTGTGAGATCTTTAGAGTCAGGCCTAAACTCCAGTCGGTTGGTTTCTTTTATGTTTAAGTGCATAGAACAGAGATATGTGGCTTTGTTTTTAGACTGACTAAGCAGTCACCTGACATTTATCAGTAGTGTTACGGTAGGGTGACCATACGTGCCATTTTCCCAGGACTCGTCTATATTGCCTAAAATATCTAGGTTTTGGCTTTGTTTGCGTGTGCAGACCGATCGGTGTATGACATCAAAATACCTCGAGAGCATTTTGAAAGCATAAGGAACCGTCTGTATGGTATCTTGATGTATTTTGGTCTGCACACGCAAACAAAGCCAAAACCTAGCTATTTTAGGCAATATAGAAATCCTGGCCAGGACACGTCCTGGGAAAATGGCACGTATGGTCACCCTATGTTATGGCATCTGTTTTTCTCCTTATGCAGTGGAATCAGTACTGATGTTATTTATACTCTCTTCATAGGAAAGACTTGATCGCTGGGGTGGAGTTCTGTTTTATCTTGCAAACATTAGGCATGAGGAACTTGATTTTTAGTGAACCTTTAATTTGCTTTGATCCGTCAGATAGGGCAGATGATATCTGATGGGAATCCCCATGCTGATATTTAAGCATATAAAAACCTCCTTTACTCCTCATACACTGCCAAGGCAAACAAAGCTTAAGGTTAGGTCTATGTTTGTCAGCGAGTTTTATTGATTAACCTGGAAAATTGCAGGTGTGATGTATTGGAAGGAAGTTGAGTAGTGTGTGGAAACTTGCAGTGAGAAACACAATTGCTTTACTTGCCTTTACTTCAAACATCCAGTGACGTAGAGAAGTTGAACAACTTCCAAGTACAGTTAAATATGCACTTGATGGGCTTAATTGGCATTGTCATGGGGAAATCTGATATAGTTTGTTGAAATATGGGGCGTAATTGGTTTTGTACAATTGCTTCCTCCTAACTCTTAGAAATGGTGTTGAAACATCAAAAAGCTAAGAGGATGCTAAAGATGTCCAAATATTTTTTAAAGCAATAAAAGCCTAAATCCCATGTTCTTTGAGAGTGAGAACTAGACTATATAAACAATTTTCTAACATTTAAAAAAATGGCATAACATAAATAGCTAGTTTTAAACACATCTGTTGTTTATGGCTAGAAATCATAATATCTGAGGTGTACAGACAGCACTTTCTCATTGACAATCAACTCCTTTCACCAAATTGACTTAATTTCTACTAACCTAATCTTATTTTGTACTCTTCTTGTAGAGGGTGGCGAAACACGTTTTCAATTAAACATTGCTTAAACTGAAAATACAATCTTACACACGAAAATGTTGAAATATACATTTTCATAGTTCAAAAAGTGGCCTCTTTGGCCTCATTCACAGACATTTCTTCTCTGCTTTGGCCCTTCACCAGAACCCCCTGCTCTCTTCCGCAGTATAGTCATGACTTCAATTGGTCACCCATGTGGACCAATCAGAAAGCAGGACTGTGAACCAGAATAGTGCCTCGCCGTCTCATTTAATTTGATAAACTAGACCTGTAGTCAGAGTTTTGCTCTAGTGTTTGATTGTCCTCATTCGGGGTTTCCAAACCTGCCTCTATCTTCATCTCTCCTTTTGTTTATTTACACCTGTATGTGTCTGTATTAGTGGCAAGGGGCCTAATTTGTATCTCAGAAGGTGACAGAATGCCATCTCCTGTTCTCGCTCTGAATCTCTATCAGGCCTGAACTCATAAGGCCTTCAGCCCGGGCCTATATTTACTTCTTCCCTAGTGGGAAAGTGACTAATATGGCCAGGGACAGGTGGGGGTCAGGTTTGTTTCAGCTTGTTGCATGGCTCTCAACGGTCCCTTACATAGTGATGATTGTGTCTGTGCCCTAACAAGTACTGTCCAGCGCTTCATGCCAAAAGATGATCCTCCCACCCTCTTCTCATTCGCTCTCCCTAAACTGTGTGTAGACAAGCGGAGGCAGGTCATCTGTTTCCTCTGTCTGACCCATCTGGATTCTCTTCTTTTTCCTCCCGTGTGTGAATGTGTTTGCCCTTACATGTCTGCCTTGGTGAAATGCCAGTGGGTGGAAATTGCATCGTGTGGCCCCAGTGCCCTCTCCGCTCCCTGCACACGGATACTGTGCTACTTGTTCTGTGAAAACCAGCCCAGCGCAACGTTCCGGGTCATATTCTTTACATGTTACTGAAATGGTGTTGTGTCAAAGCTTTTGGAGTTTAGTAGACTGCATTTTGCACTTATCTCAATCAGAATATTGCTAATTAACCTGAAGTATTTGTGTTAATTCTCCATCTCAATCCATTTAACTTTTAACTTTTTTTTTTTTTAAGCACAAAGATTTTATGAACAAGCATTAATTGAGAGATTACATGGAATATTTGTACTTTTTAAAATTTATTTGGAACACCACCGGACCAAAATTGAATTAAAAAGGGTGAAAACAAAGAATATTGACTTGAGCATTTGTATTTATATTTTAACTTACAATCTTTACATGCAAACTACCGGACAGTCAATAATCCTTATCACACCCTGATGTTGTAATCAAACAGTTTGCATGCTTTCTGCTATCTTGCAAAAAATTACAAAGTTTAATCCCAAACGCTCTTTCAGCTATCATGTTTGGCTACATGAGATGGTATACAGTAGCTACCAACACTGTAAAAGTCCATAAGAATGCATTCACTGTGAGTTTATGTATAGGTTTGTTAAAATTAGCCACTACCCTGTACAGCCTGCAGTAATATCCCATCAGTGATGATAGATGATGCTCGAGCATGAAAGTGCAAAGTTGCAGCCGCAATGAAGAGAGGCCGACTGCACTAACCTGTCACTCTCTGTTTGGACTTGGTTTTATTTCGTTTTTTTTCATATTACAAGAGCTTCTATAAAAGATTCCACAAAGGCATCTCTTAGCCAAATTGGCAGCCAGGGCGTCCAAAATAACATTTTAGTACACAGTGTAACAGAGAACAGCATTTATTTGAAATTTAATTTTTTTTAGTATAAATGGTTTTCAAACTGTTGCTTATGATCGGTTGAATGCATCATTTGCAAAATAAATGTTTTTTTTTCTTTAAAATAAGACCCAAAAGTAAGGAGTCAGTAAGATTTATTACAAAAACATGAAACCACATTGTTTTGACCAAATATTTTTAATTTAGTGGTTGTATGTATTAAATGCGTTTTTTCTCACTTACATCAGTGAGTGTTTAAAACTGTTCTTTTATACTGTTTGAAAAAATGTTTGAGTCTAATAAAGGGTTTTTTTTTTTTTTTTTTAATTGTTTGCATTTTGTGCTTAACAAGTGTTAGTTTTGGACCCTGGGGCCGACTGTAAAAGAGAGAGGCCATGAGATAGACAGGAGACAAAAAACTGAGGAAACAGCTGGGTCAGGGGTGACTGGGATGTGGGAAATGAGCTCAGTTGAGCCTGATGGTTTTTTTTCTTTGTGTTTTTATTCGGGGTGTGACTGCCCCGGGCTTTTCGCGTTCCCTCAATTCTGCAATCCTTCCTCCCCCAAAATTCTGAGACCTTCCACAGAATTACCCAGATTCCTCAGAAGTTACTTCGAGGGTATTTTCCGAGTCAGATGTGGAAAGTCCAAAGCCTTTGGCATGAGATACAGGAGCAGCAGTTTATGAGCGAGACCTCAGGTCACTGTAAGTGTTGAGTTGAAGGAGGTGCTTCGTAACG
>JADLZN010000316.1:0-18047 GCA_018155175.1 Sinocyclocheilus anophthalmus | reverse complement strand
GTCGTGTTCTCGGATCACCACCCACCCGGACGACGTTATTGGTGCGCTCTGACGGCGCTTCCGGGAGGGGCAGGCGCCCCGTCACACTGGCCTGCAGCTGTTCCACGACCCGGTCAGTATATTCCTGCCGGGTGGCCAGTCGCTCTGTAAACTGCTGCTGGCGGCCCGAGAGCTCCGTTAGGCGACGGATGACCTCTTCCATGTGTCCGGGGGAAGAGAGCGATTTCTCCTAGAAGAAGCACAGATATCGTTACGGCCACCTGGCCCTCTTTCGATGGTACCTGTCTGTGTCTAAATTCACCTGTTATGCCTGCATTCTCCACCATATGTCGCGGGGTGAATGAGAGCACAGACTCTGTACTGGTCGAAAGAGCCCCGGAGGGTTATTTATTTGCCCACACACTGATCACACGTGGCCTTGATGACTGGTGCTCGGTGCCCGTCTCACATTGGTGCTCGTGGGGTGAAGTGCCGTGGTGCCGATCCCTCTCCCTGGGTGCCTTCAGAGTCTGTGAAATAAGAGAACAATCGTTAATGTCGCCTGGAGCCCTGGGGTGCTCTCCCGCTGGTGTCTCTTCCCCTGGCTTTTAAGACCAGCGGGAACGAGCTCCAGGTGCGCCACTCATCACGCACAGGTGTTGTGCGTCGGTGATCAGGGAGCAGCGGCGTTTCCAGGGGCGACGCAATATGGCCTCGGGATTTACTGCCACAATATGTTGACGTGCTTTAATGTTAAAAAAAACATTATTTTTCAAATACTTTACATTATTGTTGGTCCTCTATGCCCCACCTCTCTCAAAAGCTTAGTTTCCTACAAAGTCCCTCCTTCCGACAAGCGCAGTCTGCTCTGATTGGCCAGCTGACCCAGTGCATTGTGATTGGCCGAACACTGCAAGCACTCGTCGGAAATGTAACGCCCCTTACCATAATCGCGAGCGTCATCTTTCAAAATGAATGTAAAGACAGAGCCCGAAAGGGGAACAGAGTCACGTGACAGACACAGTGATGAAGCTGGTATGTGTTTGCAGTACACAAGCCACGGTTAAGACAGATCGAGTGAATTCACTGTGATGTGTGGAACCAACTCTCTCTCTCCTCTCTCGCTCTCTCTCTCTTCTCTCTCTCTCTTCTCTCTCTCTCTCTCGCTCTCTCTCCCCCTCTCTCGCTCTCTCTCTCTCACTCACACACACACACACACACATGGTACACACCACGATGACGCAAAATCCGACATTTGAACAGTCAATAGCAAATACCTAAAATAATAACAAAACAGTAGCTGATTCAGAAGTGCCAGATTGTCATAGCAAAGTCAAAATTACCTCCTCTCCTAGGTTCACGAAACGGTCGTCCATAAAATGCATTGCTGTTCTGTTGTAAGTAATCTTAAAGATTCCTAAATGCATCTACTTCTGGAAGGCCAAATAAAGTGCTTTTGCTTTTGCCTAGAAACACACAGCGTCTCCCTGACATGGCTGCTTCAACACTAACTGCGGTTACTGAAACCACGCCTTATTCTTTGCGTGCACATTTGGGCGCATAATGCAAATATTCCCACATAGTGACCTAAATATGTGGGGGCGTGTTAGAACGAGACATTTTAGGGGGGCGTGGCAGAGTCTTAACTTGATAAAGAATTATTTCTCTTTGTTTTGAGACTTTAGTCTTTGCAACTTCAGGGATCTTATCTATGCACAATCAGCTTGTAACACTCCAAAGAGAAAGGAAAACTTGAAATCGCATCATATGACCCCTTTAATATAATGATAATAAGGAATGTTCCCGAATCTGAATACCATGTTCGGAAAGGAAATTACATGTACTACGGAACCCATAAATGGAAGGAAAAAATATATTTCAGTGCTTTCTCTCACAATTATATAGCTGGGTAATTATATTGTATATAAATTGCAAGCATCAGGGAGTGCTTATTACTATGCGGTGGAGATTTGAGATTCGCGCATCAACACTGTAGATTCACTGTAGTAAATGTACAGAGACGGAGCCTAATTGTAACCAAATTTTACACAAGATGAGAAATTTGTGCAGAGGTAGCCTCAGGATCGGCAAGAGTATCTACATCAATACGCTATCAGTCATCTCGCCTTATGTTAGTTATGCGTGTGAAAATTTATGTACTAGTAATTGGGATGATTTAGCAGGCGATTAACCGGTTCTCGGATTACCGCGCTTGTAAAACATCTACAGAGTTCAATTAAATCGTAAAGATTCCAGCGGAAAAACCGAGTGTTTCTTTTACACGGAACGGAACTGTTGCAGCTTACGCAAAACTAAAAAAGTTACACTAGAGGTGCACCAGCTTAAAATGAGGTGCTTATCAGAGGCATGGAGGCTACTACATGCATTAGATTAACTATGACAAAGGGACCAAACAGCGAAGCTTTATTTACACCAGAGAAGTATGGGTCGAGAAATAATGTGAGAACCAGTATTTTGGGGCTACAGCCAAGAACGAAGACAGGGTGTCATTAAATATTGACGTGTAAAATAAAACTGATGCTTAAAGAGCGGAATACAAAGGTGATATATGACACTGTACTTTCTGTACATGAAACGATTTTACTGCATGACTTGAAAGGCAGAACCACCTGACACGAAGCTACAGCGCGAGTAGAGAGACACGCATTCTGCCCGCTTCAAACCAGACAGAGATTAAATAGTGTGGTAAGATCACATTTATTTGATTTAATTAATTATAACATTTAGCTACTGGAATTAGAATTATTAGAGATGAGAGGAGAGAGCAAGAGGTGAGGAAGAGAGAGAGAGGTGACACAGTGGCCTGTGTGCAAGTAGCCTACCTGCGTCTGTGCGTCTCTCCAGTAGGATATTTAATCTATTTTATTAATAAAAGTCATGGGGCAGCATTCTCAAGGAGTTTGTGTCTTCCTGAATGTTTGTACACGTGCGCAGCGTGATCTCCAATCTCACAAACCAAAACCGCATAGTCTCGACAGATTTGTACCTCACCGCCACATGTAACAATCTCTGAATTTGTATAAAGATCACCTATAAATGAAGACGTATTGGATGTATCAGTGGACCCCACTTCCAATATTTCAGTTTATTTCCATCATAGTAACAGGTTCCCTGTGGGACAAATAAGTTAATATTAGTCGTATATTAATAATAGGCTCCTTCATTAACTTTGTTATTTACTATCCCTGTTGTGGTATTATTCAGAAGTAAAAACCAACAAGATATTTTTTTCACCATGTTTCAAGTTTTCTGCCTCAGGTCCAAAAGAAATGCATAGAATGTACAAACTGAAAACATTAAATGCCTTTGTGATCTATTTCCATTTGTTATTTTAAAAAGAGAAATACTGTCATGGATGTTTACAGAGCAGAGGTCACCTTTTTTCATTCCAATGGGAGAGATTTGTTTGTCTTTTGTTTATTATTATTTTGTGCTGTATTGTTGGTTACTGTGTTATTTCTGTTTCAAAAGCCAGCGATAAATAACACTTAATATCTAAAGAGTGTTCATGTGATTTTATACATTAGTAATGTTGGGAAATGAATAAATGCATAATAATTGTCATAATCGTAAAACCGTGATTATTCCTCAGACAATAATCGTACCAACAAAATCTATAACCGTTGCATCCCTGACTGTAACAGGCAACCGCTAGCAAGCATCTAACCATGTCCCTTTAGTGGCTTTAGTGGTAGTATGCGTTGTTTGTTTTCTGTGCCTTTCTGAATACAGATTCACTATTCGGGCACATCCCTAATAATAATAATAATAACTTGATGTTGTCAGAACAAAACAGTAACAGCAATGGAGGAGGAAAAACAATTACATCTGCCCCATTTTCAGCGAGGACAAGTGTTTATTAATTATTGATCTGAAGTGTGAAATAATTTTGATTTAGTAGGAAGTTAATAGTTAATAAGAAACACTGATTTCTTGAGTCAGGACTACCTGTAGTATAGACTGGTGTGTTTTGGTATCAAAATACTGGTGTGTTTGATGTCCATGTGCACAAAAAATGTTATGAAAAATTGTGAAGTGTGATTAAAAATGTACAAATCGTGAATCAATTTTTAATCAAATTGTGACCCCAAGAATCAATATGAATCGTAAGGTACCGAAAGATTCCCACCCTTACTTTTTATTTGTTATGTTTATAAATTCACTATAAATATTTTTTTATAGTCAAGCAAGCTACAATTTTGTATATTATTCCACCTGCCACAGCACTACTAAGTTATATTTTATATTTAATTACTTTGCACATAATGTTTCTCTTACTTGCAATTAACACTCAGATTATCACTCTAAGTAAACATGTAAACAAGTAAACATGTTCTTTAATACATGACCATAAATATGCGTACTTGTAGGTGGTGTGTGTGAACTTGACAAGTGATAATGTCAGAATGTCATTCAAGCTTCTGAGACACTCCTTTTTATAGAGCACAGCATGGACAACTGTCATACTGTAGCTGTGGAATACATTTTCAGTGAGAGCTGTTTACAAAATCTGTACATTTTTGTCCGGGGTTTGTGTATAAATGGTTTAATCCAGGGTTCCTCAAAAGGTGGCCCCGCGGGCTGGAGAAAAAAAATGTTTGGCCCACGCTAATTTCAAATAATGTGGCATGAAAATTCAAACGCAGCATCAGAAAGCGACGTTAACTTACATTGTGTCTACACCGGACGCGAGTGGCGCTGCGCAACGCCACAAAATATAATATAACTTATTATAATCAGTGATGCTGTCTACACTGGATGCGGCGCAGTGCGGCATGACAAATCCCCGACAGAAAACTACTGACATGACGTGCTGACACAAAGTTCAAATGATTTGCAATGCTTTGTCGCGTCCAGTGTAGATATACGATGTGACAGCAAAAACATGGCAAGTGTGAAGTAAAGAAAAGTGGACACTGAAAATTGATGATTCAAATGCGAATGGACTGAACAGTTTTGAGTGAGTGATACCATCTTTGTTATGGATTTTGGTTTGCAGTGAGTTCACAGTTTTAACATAAGTTTGTAATGGTAAAATATCTATTGTTGCTTTCACTATGGCTATAAAGACCACGCAAAATAATATTCAAACTCACATTAGACACTTTTAACATTGAATAAAGCACATAATCATTACCTGAGATTATCACTGTCATATTTAGTATGTTGTTCCTGCCGCGACGTCGCAGAAAAATAAAAACCATTTGTGAAAAAGAATCCCATGTCGCTTGTCGTCACGTGTCGCTGTCGCGGGTGGTTAAGACAAAAACTACATGGAAAAGATACTTTTTATCGTGTCGGCTCTGGTTGGGACACACGGTGTTAAAGTTTGATCCCCAAAAACATTTAAGTATAAAAATATTAATGCTGACAGATCTAATAATTGAATCTGCAATTAGGGAAAGTGGAGAGAAGAGATCTAGTCTGGAGATGAGCAGAAACAGTTGATTTGCATGGCAGAAATGGAGATCCAGATTTTTTGTTTGTTCATTTGTTTTTTAATATTCAACAGGCAAAGTTCTTCTGTAGCTATCTAATGCAAAAATGTTCATAATTGTTTGAATAAAACAAACTACTGAGGAAAAACTCTGAATATTCATCTTGTGACCATCTTTTATTTTAACAAAAGCAACAATAATACAATAATTGTAATAATAATAACAATTATATATATATATATATATTATATAATATTCGGACCCTCTGTGAAAACTAACGGAGGAACCCTGGTTTAATCGCATGCTCAATTTCCCAGTGTTTAAACTCTGAACACATGTTGTGAAGGGCAAAACATGCACACACGCACACAGCCTGCTTCATTGTGATTAGTTGAAACTGCAGGAGTAAAAGCATTACAAATATCCTTGTGTTACTGACCTTGAGAGGTCTCTGCATTTCATCTGTAAATTAATACCCAGCTCCTGAGAGGGGTCAGAGCAAAACACATCTGTCTTGAGTAAAGAGCTGTAATTGGCTGAGGATTTCCTGAATTACAATCACACATGTGTATACACAGAACAAGCTTGAGGCTTATTCTGACTGGCAAATAATCAAAGCTAAATGCTGTGTTTGTTAGATTAATGCCACTCATTAAAGAAAACTTTTCTGAACACAGTTCATATAAACCCCCACCCCCGATTGTATTGTGATTTGTTTAACATCTCAACAGACTTAAATCATCACATATTATCATTGATTTTTAACTGGCTCCAGGTGCATCATTACATTCCTAATATTGCAATCAATTACATTGTTTCTACAGATATAATTAACAACTTTAAATGAATATTTTTATAGTTCACCACTGTTTTAATCAATTGTCATTTGCAATGCTAGTATTGTTGTGATTTAACTGGTTGGCTGGATTCATGGCCCATTAAGATTTAAGACTTTTTGCCAAACCATTTACTGTACCACTTGTAACCAATGTTCTTTTCAACTTTTCAAACAAATATTATTTTCACACCTACTGTGGCTAGACCATTCACATGCAATGTCTTGCATTTGGTGTGAATAGGCCTGCATGTTTTATTTCTAGGAAGATGTTTTTTGTTTGTTTTGTTTTGTTTTATACATGGGTGTATGTCTACCCACTTTTAATAAACATTTTTTATATATTTTTTGTCAGGTTAAATCTGCAGTAGACTATTTTGAGGATGATCTTGTACAATGCACATCAAATAGTTTCGTTATTCGGGTCCACAACTGAGTCTTGGATATTCATCAAAAACGAGTGTGGGTAAGTAACTATATCATGAATGTTTTAATGTTTTGTGAATTGGTAAGGGTTGGCATCATATGAAAATGGTTTTTTGTTGGTTAATGGGAGGGTGGGGGGGAGATAATACTACACTAGGGAGTATGGCGATCGTGAAGGGGTCCTTGTGTCTTCTGCTCTTCCGCTGCCAGCGACACACACTTACTCCCACACCTACTGTGGGCTAAGACCATCATCCACATGCAATTATTGCAGCAATTATGGCCGCATGTATTTGATTATCTAGTAGATGTTTTTTGTCTTTGTTTTGTTCTTTTTATTTAACACATTGGGTGTATAGGTCTAGCTCCCCTTTTATAAGTAATACATTTAGATTTAGTATTTCGATTTATGTCATGGGATTAAATTCTCTTGGGCAACGTAGACTACGTTTATTGAGGAATGTAATTAATGTCATATAGTATGTTCATTGGTGCTCTTGTTAAATGGTATCGTGTATGTCATAGGGAGTCACAAGTTTGGTTTCATTATATCATTTTCCTTCACTTCCTCCACACCATCGAGAAAAAATTGATATCCATCCGAGAAGAGAGGCAAAGAGGGGGGGGAGGTGGGGGCGAGGGAAGAGGCACATCTTACGACAGCTTTGCTGGCTGGGCCTTCCTTGAGGCAGTGGACTTTCTGCAATCTCGCTTCCCGCTTCGGCCGTGTATGGCTTCTCTCTCATATTGGTGTTATTCCATGTCGGGGCTAACCAAATTGTATACACCACTTCACATAAGATCAATCCCCGTGGGTACTAAAAACTCATAAAGTGAGCTTGTAGGTCAAACTTAAAGCGCTATAGATAAAAAAAACAAAAAAAAGTTAAAATGTTAAAATGGTATAAGAAATGTCGTTTAATTCTAAATTTTGGCGATAGGTTATTAACAGCTTGGGGACTGAAAGACACGATTGAGTCCGCGATAAAAACCGCGCTCATAGGATTAAACTTCAAAATGCAATGATGTCATTGAATAAATATAAGTGCTGCACGTTTCAAGTCAAAATGCGACGCGGATGTCTTTATTTGAATGTATCTGATTGAAGGCTCGGTATAACGTATTGGTACCCCTCATTCCCGGGAAAGAGGGAACGATAGTACACTCACATTGGGATCTCTCGCTTAGAGAGACCAATCCACTTCGAGTGTAAATTAAATGAGCCAATGCACATTGGCATGCGTTTATTGCATCCAGCTGCTGCTGATCACGGCGTGAGTATAAGTAGGCAGCAGATGAAGCGCATATTCAGCTTTTCGCTTCGGAACCGAGCACGGATAGACCCGCCGATCACGGTAGCGTCGTACACGGAGCTGTGGCGACCGGACAATTGACGTCTATCCGTTTCCCTACCCTTTCAGGGACCGAGGTGTTACCATACGTACCGAGACGTTCCCTGCAGTGGTTACACTCTTCGACGCACGTCGGATGACCGACGCTTCATTGGTATCCCCTACAAAGGGCCACAGGTACGGCCCCTTGACCGTGCCTGTGAAGCCAACCGCGTCCCTACTATTTTGGCCACGTTAGGCCAGGGGTTGCACAAGAGGACAGCTACTGTAGCTATGCGCACTACCCAATGCTCTACAGCACTTGGCATAACACTTGGGAAAACGTCCTGAATGCGGTTTCGGAAGCAGTACACATATGAACATCCCTTAGGTGCGTATGGAAGATTGGAGGTGATTGTAACCCTCGTGGACAGGCGAATCGCCAGGGACCCCGTTCTCCCCGAGGCTATACACGTGGCCTCATTTGGGATCCCTTAGGTCTATACACTATGAACCCAGCCTTCTACCGCCCTAATGGTTCTCGAGGATTCAACGAGTGAATACTCGGCGCCGGAACGCTCCGCCCGTCTGGCTGCCGAGGGTAGCTCGACGGCTCACGGGTCCTACTCCTATTGGACTACCTCTGGAGTGTTTTTTAGCAGCCCCCGAAACCCGAAAAGTCCGGGCGCCTTCTCAGCGGCTTCTACCCGTTTGATTGTAGATAACACAGAGGCATACCCGGCTACCACACAAAGGCTATCAGTACCTCCTAGCCAATGTTTAGGTGGTCGCCCCAGTCGCCCCCCTCGCCGCTTCCTTAGATACAGATATCCACATAGCGAGGCACCAACGAGCCGGCCCAGGTAGGATGCAACACGTCTAGTTTGAGTGAGGCTCTTGTCTACACGCGCTGACACGATAGCCGGCACACACCGTTTCCTGATAAGCCAGTGATGGCATCCACTAGTCCAGTGTGGGCGATCCTCTTCTTAGAGATGCCTTACCCTTCTGCCGAGGCCCCTCTGTGACAGAACAAAGAGCTGGTATCTGAGGTCTTTGAAGCTGTTTGCTTACTTTACACCTAAGGCTTGGATTGGACGGACAGAGCAAAACTAGGGCTGGGTCTGGCTCCTCCCGCCACCGCGGGCACAGCACTTGGGGGTTCACCACCTGAAGGGCGTAGCAGGAACCTTGGGCACATAGCCAGGCCGTGCGCCAGGCCGTGGCCTCAGGAGTTACCTGGGAGTCATCCGGGCCCGAACTCTAGGCATGAATCCGTTGAACTTCGAAAATGCATGCATGCAGTCCCCCTACCCTCTGATGGAGGCCAATTCCAGCAGGAAGACAAAAAGTTTTCATCGAAAGAAATTTCAAGCTCGCCCGCAACACCTGCAAAGGCTCAATGTGCCCTGCTTTAGTGCTGATGACACTAGAGTCAGTCCCAAGAGGGTTAGAGGGGGGCCAATCGAGTGATTTAGGCAACTGTCTTTCTTCTTTCTCTCTCTTCGCCTACTCGCTTCTCGCTCCCTTAAGGAACCTGACGACCAGGTCGTGCTTCCCCAGCAACCTTCCTTGTACGGGGTCGTGGTTAGCAGCGATTGAAACGACTTAAACTTTAAGGGTGGAGGGAGACAGAAAGCCCTGTCTTTCGCGCGTCGCCCCTTTTCGCGCCCAAACCCTTTGGCTATGCCACAAATACACAACAAGCCGACTCTGATCCAGGCACTCGCTATCTTCGGGCGGTGGTCTTTCTCGGTGAGAAGAAAACACTCCACGACAATAGGTTCACTTGAAGGCGTAACGTGGTCTCGGAGACAGTCTTCCTGCGTCTTCTCCTGCCAAAGTGATGGTGTCAACTACCTGCTGGGGTAGGCCACCTAGAACCTAGACCACGTCCGTGTCTTCCCGTCCCGGGACAAGACATGAGGTTTTTCAGAGGTCTGGAACGTGGTTCTGCCTCAACAGCTTGAGCCCCGTCTCATCTCTGATCATAGAATCCTGTGCTCAAGGAATCTGCTGCCAGGGAGGGGCTGTCACAAGGATGCATAGTCTCCGTCCGGGAGCCAGGTCCGAGTGGGCGGTGGGCCATATATAACGGTGCCGTCACAAATCGGACGCCCTGCGCCTTGTCCTCCTAAAATCAAAGAATCCGACCTTTGGCACAGCATCTGTGCGAGAAGGGCTCACTGGGAGCGCATACTTGCTAGAATGGTTGTCAGGGTCGAAGTACGAAGGGTGTTTCCCTATCGTTTATCCTGTTGAGTAGAACAACTGTCGTGGGAGGAAAGGTTGCTGAGAAAAAGCAAACATGTCCTACCCTGAGCGGTAAGTCTGAATCCAAAAAATCGTGGTCTCCAAAAGCTCCAACCTCAACAGACTGGCCCATCTCATCTAGGGATTGGTGGGTCTCCGTTCTTTCTCCGGAAGCGGCGTAACACATCTCGATGACAGCATGTCGGGTCGGCCGGTGTAAAAGAACAGGTTAAGCAGATCCGGTAATGTGAATATGGGTGTCACAAGTGACCCCTCAAGAACAAGTTCCGACCTCCACAAAACTACAGGTCCAAAGGAGGTAGGTTGCGGGGAGGCGGGAGGTGGCGGGCGAGTTTGTGACATAATGCAAATAAAAACGTAGTGCATTGCCATAAACCCCTTGTCGTCGGCGTTGATTTATGCCACGGTTGTTGCCATATGTTGGTGCTAGGTCAGGGGTGGCCGTTTGATTGATGCTCGATGCTCTCTACCGCGCCTGCTGCTGCTTGCTTGCTGCCTGCTAGGAGAGAGTCGGATGATGAGTGTGGTTTGGGGTTTTTGGTCCTCCGTAATGGAGCGCACTGAACCGGCAAAACGAAACAAAAAATGATTATTCTCATACGACTCACTTCTCTCCGTGCCTCCTCTTTGGCCATCCAGGTCCATAGAGAGAAGAAATCCCGCTCTTCTTCCGTAATCCAAATCGCACTCTTCTCTCGTCTGTCTCGACTGTCGCTGTCGAAGATTTTTTGGAAACCAGAATTCTATTCCTCTCGCCAAACACCCAAGCCTCCTGCGGGGAGGGAGAGAGGTGCATTCACAAAATAAAACACCCCCCAAAGAGTAAGTTTTTTCCCTCCTCTCAATCGACCCTCTGGTTCACCTCTTTTGTTACCCCAAGGGCCCAATATCGTCGGGTCTGCTCATGAGACCAGCGAATGCCCTCTGCTGTTCAGGGGAGGGGAAGCGACGGGTCTTTAGGGAACAAAACTAGCAACTGCAAATACTGACTAACAAGAGATTGTTGCTTGCCCATGCGTGGTTAAATTCCACAACACGTGGGGGGGGATTTCGCCTGTTAGAAATAAGCTGCACGGTCCGATGAACAACCCAGGCGCAACCGCTCAGCCCGCACATGTGCTAGGAAGGGGACGGAAAATACCGCTGCACCCCGATTTACTCGCCTTTGAGGGGGTGCGGACCGGTCTGGGAGGGGGAAACCCCTACAGTTTCGGGGTCGTTTTCCTGGGAACCTGTTGGTCCCAATCCATCCATGACCCTGAGCTGCTTCTGAGTTGGATACTTTCAACGTTAAGTGTTGCGCAACCAGCTAAAGGATACATCGACGGAGAAAGAAAAACGGACAGAGAAAAAAAAGAAACCAATTAACTTGCCACCAACCCAGCTGCCAATCCTCGAAGGGGGGCTCGGGATGTGGTTGTGAGATGCGTTCCAGCTCTGCTGGGTGGTCAGAGCATGGCTATTCAATATGGGAAGTATCAAGTGCGATTCGTTGACTCCCTTAACTACGTAGAACTATAACTGATCACTGAGGGTTGGCAGGCGGCAAAGCCGAAGTGTGGCAAGCGTGCATTCCCTATCCAGGAGAGTCCGTCGTCTGCGTGTGCCAGTCCTCGTCGGCCTTACCCTGCTCCCGAGTGCCCGATCAAGTTTATGTCGACCGCAGACATAAGAGAATGTCGGGTGATCCTCAAGGGAAGAATCCGGGCGCGTTCATTGAATGTGAGGAGCAGCACGCACAGACCGGGGGGGGGGGGGGGAAAGGTTGAGTAGCAGGCACCAACCGGGAAGATTAACACCAGGAAGATGAGCAATCCTGGCTGGGGGTTAACGCTCTTATTTGAATGAGATCGCCCCCACGCGTTAACTTGCGTTCACCCTCCGGCGACCTTTATTTGGGCAGTACGGAGCTTGGCCCGGACTGCGTTGCGAAGGCGGCGGTAAGAAAATAGACCAATAGCCTTTGGGGTGGGGGGGCGCCTTCGGGAGCGCGGTTGGTGTGTCCCACTGTAAATAAACACCCTCAAAAACAAACGCTTAATCACAAAGCAATCACAACACGAAAAAAATATACCTGCCGCCGCTCCAACCGGACCCACTACTCAAAAACCCCTTGACAAAACACCGACAAGCCTATAAGCCACGCTACACGAAGGAATAAGCCCAAAGCGTAACAGCAAAAAAACCTACATTCAGCTAACTCAACAGAGATCTCCAAAGAGTGACGCCCCCGACACTTACTCAGTGAAAAGCGTCCATACGGTCCGGTAAACACCGTGAAATCCGCATAAAGTCACCTCGGTGTTAGCACTGGCAGGGCGCGCCAAATGAGAGACAACAACGGCTGGCTATGGCTAGGCGCTTGCCACTCACTTGGCTCATCCCTACCCACGCTCTAGTTACTACCGGAAGGTAGGCCAAGGAAGCCTGGCCCCGCCTGTATCTGAGACGCTTCCTCGATCAAAATGCCGTACCGACGATGGTCATAACTGGCACCATTCATCCTGCACTTCTTCTATCTTCGTCTCCTCATCTTCCATATATCTACTTTCCGCCATCTCACTCTTGCCGTCTTGGTCATCTTCCATTTCCCGCCAAGCTCGTTATACATTGATTCTCCACAAAATGGCCGAACCCACCCTAACGGTCTCGCCCACAAATGCCAACAAATGGCCCACAAATAAAAATGAATCTCATCAAATTCAGGGCACCCAACAAACGCATGCCAAGAACCCTCAGCTAGATGATGGCCGCCCAAACCTACCCCTCATTGGCAACTAACCGGATCCGCGCATCAGAGCCGTGTTTTAATGTCTAGATACATTGAGGCAGAGCGAGTTCAGTAGACATGCAGACCAACCCCACTCGGCTTTCCCATGTAATGTCACACCGTGGCTCGTTTTGCCCTTTTCAGACGATGTTTCAAGACTTCTGATGGCCATTTTTCTTTATATCATTCTCCCACACCACGCGGAAACTATTTCATGCTCTTTTTAACGGGAGGTTGCATGGAGGAAGCGCACATGCGAGGATAGGGGAAATGTCCGCGTTGGTGCAGCACGGACAAGGAGTCTAACTAATAAAGGGGGAGGAGGGGTATTGCAAAAACATGCTTCAGAAATCCATGAAGTGCACACCACCCAAACCCCACGTCGACACACGTAACGACCACGGGGTGCTATCGCTGAGCGCCGTCCACCAACAACAAAAAGCCTCGAAGCCCTAAGGCCCTTAATGAAGAACCCGACTCACCATTCGTCACAAACGAAGATATTGGTATGCAAGCAAACTGTGGATGCAGACAGCAGCAGCTGGAGTGCAATCATTTAAGAGGGCCAACGCACGCATAAGCCAATTGTGCCATGGGGCCTCGTTTATGTAGATGGATTTACAAAGCACCCTCAAATGGAATTGGCTCTCTAGGAGTGAGATCCCCAATGAACCCCCCAATTACGTCGGTCACGTGCATTCACGAAACCGGCGAGGCTGTCGTGACCGGAGGTGTCAAGAATAATGATCGCTGAAAGGGAACGTAATAAAGTTTTTCAATCAAAAAAAAATGTAATCTAAAATTTAGGCACGAAAAATCGGAAGTATAATTTTGTTAACCTACTGAGGGAATAGCAAACAAGAATAGGAGTTAAGAAAACTGAGAAAAAACTGAATTGCCTGGCATTAATGCACAATTTTATACGTGGATATTATATAGTAGGTATATTAATATATATCATATATAAATATAATCACATATCTGTCTTTGGACGTATAATTAGTTGCGTGCTCTGGACTTTGTTAAGAATGATCTGTAATTCGCGTCCATCTGATTAGAACTAACACAAAACTCACTACGCGGATTTTTAAATCAATAATAATGTTATGACTATAAAATGATAATAATTTAACATAAAGTATACCTATAGTCGTAACATCGCTGCTACGAGAACTGCTTGGGTACTTGTCTGCATGGCGTATTACGTATTTAATACCATTATGCATACTGTAATAAAGACACGGCTAGAACAACACAACATAATCAGATCTAATTCTTGAAAAAGACAATGTCTTTACCCATATGTATTAAACTGTATCCAAAAGTCTCTTTAATTAGTAGTCCTTTCTCAAACTTAATGATAAGACCGTCAGAAAACACAAGTACACATATTATTTTCCAATCCCTTAAAAAGAAAAAATATAAACTGCGCTCATGCATGGATGGTGTATTTTTAAAACTCAATATACAGTAATTAAATACTAACATCAGTACACATAAGACCACCGTCGACAACAAGCACCGACAACCCCAACACAACCCCACACACAACCATCACATATATATATTATATATAACGATATATACCTATATAGTGATCAATGCATAGGTAATTCATAACGTAAGACAGATATTACTATAGATGTTGACAAAATTAACAGTTACGTAGGACGTTGGACCTTCCCGCACACGCGTAGACATGATAAGTCTCGCATTTAAGCTTGTTTGACAGGTACAAAGGAACTCCAAGTTTTCCGTGTCCTGTTTAGCAAAGGAAAACCAGTTCTGTGGATTTATCAACATCCTCACTACTTTTTCATATTACAAATCCCGTCAGTTTTGTACATTCTAATATTGCGTTGGAAGCCTCCCTACTCAGTATTAATTTGTACTAATTTTAGCTGTGGTCTACCTCTCATACCGCGGGCTTCCGCGTTACAGTACACTGTAACATCACAACAAAGGAACGAAGAAAGTCATAATACCTTAGGATCTTTGAGGAGATGAGTAAAAACAATGGGCTAACAAAATTTAAAAATACTACTCAAATAATTTGAGGAAAACACACCCTATTACACATATTATAACCGATCAAAATTAGCAAGCTACTGTTTTAATTATATTCAAACAGATCACAATAAACCATAGTATCAAAACCCTTCTTTTAAAACGAAGAAATGGCAGGTTAAACCAGATATTTAAAAAAAACAATCTTTTCTGTTTGTTGGTCTCTACATTAATTTGAAGATGAAAAGTGAAATGTGATTGCAATGTAAAGTACGATAATGTAAAAAGCTTGTTAAGTTAGGAGATGGAATTTTTTATCGATTAAGTTCTGTATTATTCTATTTCATCGTTGTACAGCATGTATACATATATTATAGATATAGATTATATGTATATATATCTAATATATACAGGTGTGTCTCAATAAATTAGAATGTCATGGAAAGTTCATTTATTTCAGTAATTCAACTCAAATTGTGAAATTGTGTATTAAATAAATTCACTGCACACAGACTGAAGTAGTTTTAAGTCTTTGGTTCTTTTAATTTGTGATGATTTTGGCTCACATTTCACGAAAACCCTCCAATTCACTATCTCAACTAATTAGAGTACTTCATAAGACCAATAAAAAAATAAATTTTTTGTTAATTGTTGGCCTTCTGGAAAGTATGTTCATTTAACTACATGTACTCAATACTTGGTAGGGGATCCTTTTGCATTAATTACTGCCTCAATTAGGCGTGGCATGAAGGTGATCAGTTTGTGGCACTGCTGATGTGGTATGGAAGCCCAGGTTGCTTTGATAGCGGCCTTCATGTCATCTGCATTGTTGGGTCTGGTGTCTCTCATCTTCTTTTTGACAATACCCCATAGATTCTCTGTGGGTTTCAGGTCTGGTGAGTTTGCTGGCTAATCAAGCACAGTAACACCATGGTCAATGAACCAGCTTTTGGTGCTTTTGGCAATGTGGGCAGGAGCCAAATCCTGCTGGAAAATGAAATCAGCATCTCCATAAGCTTGTCAGCAGAAGGAAGCATGAAGTTCTCTAAGATTTCCTGGTAGATGGCTGCGTTGATTATGGACTTCAGAAAACACAGTGGACCAAAGTCCTCTTTTCAGATGAAAGTAAATATTGCATTTCATTTGAAATCAAGGTCCCAGAGTCTGGAGGAAGAGTTGAGAGGCACAGAAACCATGTTGCTAGAAGTCCAGTGTGAAGTTTCCACATTCAGTGATGATTAGGGCTGCCATGTCATCTGCTGGTGTTGATCCACTGTGTTTCCTGAAGTCCACAGTCAACCGCCGCCATCTCTACCAAGAAAATTTGGAGCACTTCATGCTTCCTTCTGGTGACAAGCTTTATGGAGATGCTGACTTCATTTTCCAGCAGGACTTGGCACTGCCCACACTGCCAAAAAGCACACCAAACTTGTATTTAATGACCATGTGTGTTACTGTGCTTCATGTGAGCCTGTAAACTCACCGTCTCTGAACCCCATAGAGATCTATGGGGTATGTCAAGAGGAAGATGAAGTACACCATACCCAACATGCAAGATGACCTTAACCGCTATCAAAGGCTACCTGGCTTCCACTTACCACTCAGCATGCCACGACTGAGGGTCTCCATGCCACGCGCATGGCTGAATTGTCAGGTAATTCATTGCAAAAGGAGCCCCTACCAAGTACTTAGTACATGTAGAGTAAATTAACATACTTTCCAGAAGTCCAACATTTCACTAAAAATGTTTTTTTTTTTTTGTCTTATGAAGTATTCTAATTTGTTGAAACAGTGAATTGGTGGGTTTTTGTTAAATATCAGCCAAAATCATCACAATTAAAAGACCCAAAGACATACACTACTTCAGTCTGTGTGCATTGACTTTGTTACTACACAGTTTCAAACTATGAGGTTGAATTACTGAAAATAAATGAACTTTGCCATGACTAAATGATTCGAAGTTATTGAGATGCACTCGTATTCTATTAAATATATATATATATTACTAACAATATATAATGTTTTAAGCCATTCATCCCCTTTTCTCATCTTATATTCCCTTGTTTTGGACACATGTCATGTAACAAAAAATAAATCTCAGATGTGGCATGTAATGTGATCTTATCTTCTGCATTCCTCCAAAGTGTAACTGTCCTCTTTGATGTTTTGCTGCAGGTCACACTATCTGTTGTATCATCAGTGCTTACGTTAAGGCCTACTGAAGCCTACACAAAGCCCACCCTTTGCATTTTTTTTAATCTAATTTGTCAAAAAAATAATACTTATGACAGAATACTTATAATCAGATTTTTCCATTGATAAACATTTTAATAAATTCCAAAGAATTTATCATATTTTGTAGTGCAGAGATGTGTACAGTTTATGTGTAATGTAGTTCTACTAATGACTTCTGTGAGGAATTCTCTTCCAGCATGTTGTTTTGTGGTGTTTTTGTGGTTACGTTCTTCCGGCAGCTGCTTCTGCATCCATGGCGCTGTGGATCAGTGTTCATTATAAGAATGCTATCTTTCTCTGTGTTTGTTGTGTGTGTAGCAGGCTTTTCTAATAGAAAATCTCCATGCCTCATTGATTCCATTACAAATCCATTAGCTCCCTCAGCCCACTGGAGGCCTGATCTTTAGGATGTCCTTAATGCTGAGCATCACAGAGCTAACAGCACAGGCACAAACAGCCTGTCTACTCCCAGGCTTTTTTTCTCCCAGAAAACTGTCCCTCTTGAATTTTACATTAAAGGGGTCATATGATGCAATTTCAATTTTTCCTTTCTCTTTGGACTGTTACAAGCTCTTGGTACATAAAGAAGATCTGTAAAGTTGCAAAGACTAAAGTCTCAAATCCAATGAAATATTCTTTATAAAAGTTAAGACTTGTCCACGCCCTCTTAAAATGCCTCGTTCTAACACGCCCCCACATGTCTACATCACAATTTGGGAAGATTTGCATAA